>QRFJ01000457.1:0-39191 GCA_006176705.1 Cocos nucifera
TTGTATGATAACTCCTTGCAATTTTTCTATTTTATGATATTACTGACTGAGTATTGAATATCGATAGCCCTTATCATAATTGTAATTTATTGTAGGGGTTGCAGGTCAGTAGAAGATTCGAGCAAGACGAGAGATTTCTGAATGTTGGAGATAGAAGACTAGTTCCAGTTCTAGCTTTAGAAATTTTGAAAGTTGTATTTGAATCTCATACCATTGTTCTTAGTAATTGTCATTTCTATCCTAGTTTCTTTTCAAATATCATTTCTGTAGGCTTTTTGGCCATGAACAATTATGAAATTTCAATAAAAAGTTGAGTTTGTAATGTCATTATGAATGGTGTTACTACCTTCCATGGATAATTGAACAATGGTGTATATATGTTATCACAACCTCTTAACGTAGTCTATTCTACTGGCAAGCACCCTAGATTAGATAGTGTATCAGATATCTATTTATGGCACTGTAGGTTAGATCATATAAATAAGAATAGGATAAACAGGTTGACTCAAGAGAAAATCCTCAAAGTCAATAATTGTGAATCACTTCCAACTTGTGAGTCCTGTCTTCTTGGCAAAATGACCAATTCACCTTTTATTGAAAAAGGTGACAAAGTTGATGAGCTCTTAGGTCTAGTACATATTGATGTATGTGGACCAATGAGCACAAGTGCTAGAGATGGATATGTCTACTTCATCACTTTCATAGATGATCTATCCAAATATGGATATGTCTATCTGATGAAATATAAATTGGATTCTTTTAAAATGTTCAAACGATTCTAAAGTGAAGTAAAAAAATAAACTGGGAAGAGTATTAAAACTCTTCGATCTGATCGAGGAGGAGAATATCTTTCTGATGAGTTTCTCACATATCTAGGAGAGAATAGAATTCTCTCCCAATGAACTCCTCTTAGAACACCACAGCATAATGGTGTGTCTGAAAGGAGGAATCGGACCCTATTAGACATGGTCCAATCCATGATGGAATTTGCCAGCTTTCTAATATCCTTCTAAGGATATGCACTCGAATCGGCTTGTTATCTATTAAATAGGATTTCAAGTAAGTCTGTAGTTAAAACTCCATATGAGATATGGACAGGGCGTAAGCCAGCACTTTCACACCTTAGAATTTAGGGGTGCCCAGCTTATATCAAATGGTTAGTTACAGACAAAAGGTGTTCCAAAAGAGACCAAAGGATAGGATACCCAAAAGAGACCAAAGGATACTATTTCTATCATGCTGATGAACAAAAGATGTTCATCAGCCTTAGGACAACCTTTTTGAAAAAGAAGTTCCTTGATGAAGAAATTGTTGCCTCTAATGTTGAACTTAATGAAGTTCAACAGGTAGAAAGTCCGATACAGAATGTTGAACCTAAGTTAGATTTGATCAGACCAGATCCGAAGCCTAGTAAATCCATACCATTAAGGCGATCAGTAGAGTACCACACCATCTGGATAGATATTATGGATTCTTGATCCAGGATGGTGATTCCATCAAACTCGATGAGAATGATGAAGATCCGATCACTTATATGGATACGATGTAAAGACCCGACTCTAAGAAATGGCTAGAAACCATGAGATCCAAAATGAATTCCATGAAGGTCAATGATGTATGGACATTAGTTGACCCACCTGAAGGGGTTAAATCCATTGGATGTAAATGGGTCTTTAAAAGAAAGAGGGGCATAGATAGAAAGGTGGAGACCTATAAAACTTATGTGGTTGCTAAGGGGTATCATCAACGTTATGCTATTGACTATGACGAGACGTTCTTCCCTATGGCAATGCTCAAGTCCATTCGGATCATGCTTACCATTACTGCCCATATGGACTATGAGATCTGGCAGATGGATGTGAAGATAGCTTTCCTAAATAGAGAGCTGATCGAAGAGGTGTATATGATACAACCTGAAGGGTTCACATCCACAGATGAGTCCAAGGTGTGCAAGCTTCAGAAATTCATTTATGGATTGAAGCAGGCATCTCGGAGTTGAAACATGCATTTTGATAAACTGATCAAAACGTATGGCTTCGTTAAGAATGGAGAAGAATTCTGTATTTACAAATGGGCAAATGGTCTAGCAGTGGTATTTCTTATTTTGTACGTGGATGATATTCTCTTAATCGAAAATGACATCCCCGCACAATAAGGAATAAAAGTTTGGTTGTCATCAAAGTTCTCCATGAAGGACTTGGGTGAAGCATCCTACATCCTAGGGATGAAGATCTATAGGAATAGATCTAAAAGGATGCTTGGCATATCCCAATCCACATACATAGAAACTATGTTGAAGAGGTTCAGCATGGAGAATTTCAAAAAGGGCTATCTTCTGATAGACCAAGAAATTTCTCTCTCTAAGAAGGATTGTCCGACAACTCCTGAAGAGAGAGAGAGCATATGAGTAGAATTTTATATACTTCGGCAGTGGGGTCTATTATGTATACAATGATATATACGAGATCAGACGTGATATACTCATTAGGAGTAGTGAGTAGATACCAGTCTAACCCTAGAAAAAATCACTGAAAGATGGTTAAAACCATCCTTAAGTATTTGAGAAATACTAAGGACCAATAGTTGGTTTATGGTAAGTCAGATCTGAAGCTTATGAGGTTTACAGAATCTAGCATTCAATTTGATCATGATGATAATAAAAGTGTGTCGGGATATATCTTCACTCTAAATGATGGAGCCATCTGCTGGAAAAGTTTCAAGTAGCATACAGTGGCTGACTCTATTTGCGAAGCAGAGTATATGATAGCATCAGATGCAGCAAAGAAAGCTATGTGGCTGAGAAAGTTTATCATTGAGCTCGGAGTAGCACCCTCCAATGATGGTCCAGTCCTGCTCTACTGCGACAGCACTGGCACCATAGCTCAAGCTAAGGAACCAAAGGCACACCAGCGAACAAAGCACATTTTGCGCTACTTTCATTTGGTTTGTGAGATCGTGGATCGTGATGACGTCGACCTTCAGAAGAACCTAGTCGACCCCTTCACTAAAGTCCTGGCAATCAAGAAGTTCGACAACCATAAGTCAAAGATGGGTATTAAATACTATGTCGAGTGGCTTTAGGATAAGTGGGAGTTGTTGGAAATTGTATTCTAAAGCCTATCATCAGTCTATTGATAGTTGAGATATTTTAATTAATTTATTAATTAATGAAAAATATTTTGGCATCTTTTTTCATCACAAGTTTACATCTTCTAATGAACTCCATTATTGTGATGAAGTCCTTGGGACTATTTAGTTTCGATAAAGAGATGATTTATCGATTAGTTCATAAATGGATTTACAACCAAATAATAGGCTGTTAATTAGGACAACAGCATCTATCGAGCATAGGTCGCTATATGCCATATAGATTGGTTGTCCTCTTAACCAAGGAGTGTGGAGACACTGGTATGGCATACAAATGAGATGTATGGGTAAATCATCATTGAATGTGACCAACTCTAGAGCATTCTACTATCGAGAATATCTCTGTGGGATATAGGTATAAGTATCCCTTAGACCTAAGATCACCTCAGTGACTTGTAAGCAACTCACTATGCTTTGGTACCAGACTAACTAAATTTCTAAATCAGCAACGGAAGGCTTCTGGGCATAGTCAAATACTTGCAATGTTGGAGTATGATCAAGATGGAATTATCCACTCCAAGAGTTAGAGAAGAATGTATCATTATATTTCAATATAGCAAAACCTTGGCCAGGATAATCCATCAAATAGATTTGATATTTTGAAATACAATGTGGACAACCTGATCAAAGTTGATACTTGAACTCTTATGTGTCCTACGAGCATTATGGTCAAGGGGATGAATTATATGGAAACTATATCCACATGGGTTCTAAGGATGGTGTTCTACACCTTCGACCTATCCGACCGTCGGGTATCATTACTTGATGGTCACTTCAATTGGTATAAAAATTTATTTCTATGCTATCGAGTTAGGTTTGGATCTATGAGGTCATACGTATTAGAGCTTACGATCTGATCGGATAGTTGATCAACGATTAAGAATTGTTCTAGGGTTAAACAATCAATACGATTGGTGTTTAACCTAGTGCAAGTATTATAGAAGGATCGATTAGCAATTGAATTGCTAATTGACTTAATTTGATTAAGCCAATAGACTGAGATTAAGTCTAATTAAATATAATTTAAGTAGATTTAGTTTGTGCTTGATTGGATCAAGTTCAATTGGTTTATTAGATAAGCCAAGTGCAAGGAAGAACTAGTCCTAGTCTAACTAAGACTTGGATTAATCCAATTTTTTAATTTAATTAAAAAATAAATTAAAATTAAATCTAATTTAATCTAATTTAATTAAGTTCTTAAATAGGTAAGAGTCTTATTTAATTAGATTATTTTAATATTAATTTTATTTGATTAAAAAATCTTGTTTGACCAAGTCAAAATAGGAGTCCTAGTGTGACTAGGACTCCCTATCTCCTTGTGCCACCTTAGACCCAACGCCCTTCATACCTATTTTTTAGGTATTTTTTATGGAAAATCTCTTTCTTCTTGATTTCCACACCCCCTCTCTCTCTCTCTCTAAGTCATATTTGGAAGTTAGGTGGAAGACCAAGTCAAAGAAGGAATTGGTTTTACTTAGAATTCTATGAGATAGAATCCTTGTTGACCAAAACATCTTCTCTTGAGTGCCACCCCCTCTTTTAATTAATTCTTCTCTTAGTCCATGAAAATAATCTCTTTTTTATGCATCCTCCCTTGCTGGTCCATGCCAAAAATTGTGGAGGAGGCGCCCAAGAGTTGGACGCCCCAACAACTTCCCATGTTTATATTCCTAGTTTAGGAATTTAACCTAACTTGGACTCTTCTTTTTCTCTATTTATTGGATGAATTTTGTTTTAATTTTTTTATGAAATATAGAGGTTTGGGAGAGATTTGGGGTGTGAAAAAATTAGAGGAAGAGGGTCCTTGGGCATGGGGGTTCCATAGGCACCAAACTAGGTGTCTAAGTGAGAGAAAAGAGAAGAAGAAGAGGGTCTTCTTCTAGGGCTGTTTTATTTTCAATATCTCCTCCTTCTTTTGAGTTTTTTTAAGAGAGTCTCAGATTAGCAAACTCTCATCTTCTTTCTTATATTTTGGAGAGTTCAAATTTTGAAGAAGGGAGCATTGGATCGACCATCGAAGAAGGATCAGCACAGTACTAGCATGCTATGCTGATTTCCTACATCGAACTTTAGATCAGAGATCATAGGCTCGTATGGATGACTCCTAGAGGTTGGATGCATGTGCGGCTCGTGACTTCATCCTCAAGCTTGGATCAGCAAATTAGAACATGTAAACTTGCTCAAGTAATAGATATGATCTATAAACTTCATACCTGCATTTGATGTAGTGTAGATCTAGGTTGATTTGATCAACCCTTTACTTTCTTATTTGATTTTAATTTTTGGTTTAATATCATGTCTTGATCATGTAATAGATCTGAGATCTAGGTGTTTACATATTTATTTAATTAAATATTTGATTTATTTAAGTCTTCCACTGCATAATCTTGAAAAAGTTTCAAGATCTACCTATGAAACTCTAGATCTGGTTCCTTCAAATAGATCCAAGATGGCTTGTGTACCAAAAATTAGAATATAATTTTGTAGGTATACTAAGGATCCAATAAAATGAAAAAAGAAAAATTTTATGGATGGATGCCTTGGGAATGAAATTGGATGGGTGATGATATTTGGTAAAATATAAACTTTTCTCACATCATGCCATCATTATTTAGTAAATATATTTTAATTATTAATTAGCAAAATTATTAAGCATGTTTGATTAATTTTGATGATTTATCATAGTTTAAAATGATCATACTCTATGAATTGAAAGTTTGATGTATTAACTTTAATGATTTGTTAATATGTATGCATATGATAAATCCTTTCATGTTTTGATAAGTATGATTGATTTTGATGCTTGCAATAATTTGAATGTCTTAATTTTAAAGATTAATATGCTCTCCTCTATATATCATGCTTTGAATGAAATGGTTTATCTTAAAAATTCAGCATGTTATTTTAAGCCTACCCATATCAATTTTATAATTGATGAATTTAAATCAAACGACGCTTAATTGGATATGAATGTTTTAATTGCTAAACTTATAAATTGAATAAATTTTGACATTCCCCCATAAGATACTTAATTATCAAAATTCTCCTAAAATTTTGCAAGGAATAAGTATTTGAAGATAAGTCTTTCTATTATAAAGATCAAGTGCTTGATTTGTTGATATACCTTATATCTTAGGTTTACCTCTAAGAATTTGAAATTTTCTTATTGAACCAAATCCCATAGAACCATTATCTAAATTCTCCTTGATTTGATCATACTTGATTTGTTTGATTATCATACCCTCAATTGATTAATTTTTTTTTATCCCCTAAATTTACTTGAATATATTTCTTAATTATTGATTTGATTGCCTCTTTGATCTTAATAGAGAACATCAGTTCTAATTAATTAGTATCAAATAGCTTACTATTTATCATGTATTTGATTGATTTATCCTTAGGCAAAAAGAGAAGATTGTTTTTGTTTCAAATCTGATTTTGCATAATTATATGTTTGATATGATATCATTTGAAACAAATTCAAAAGTACACACCTTTTCTGAACCTAATTGCTTGATATTTCTTATGAAAAGGAAGAGATGATCTTTTTGAAGAATAAGTAAAATTTTTTTATGATTTATCTTGACTAATTTGCTAATATTAATTTAAATTGATTTATCATTCCAAATCTTTAAAACTATTTTATTTAAATCAATTCATCTCTACTTAATTCAAAACTAAAATCATTGGTATCAAGCTGAATTTGAAATTGATCTTTAAGTGATATTGAACTAATAAGAAAATCATGATTTGGTCTAAACTTTAGTTCAATTGGTATCATAATTTTAGCTTAATTGATATCAAGAACATCTTTCAAAGAAATGGCTTTATTTGCTAAAGTAAGGGAGACCAAATATTAAAAAAAAATTATTTAATTGAAAAGGTCTTTGAAATTAAAAATATCTTTCAAATTTAGAAAATCTAAATTTAGTGTTTAAAGTCTTGTTAAATATACCTGATTTTAAAAAAAAGAGAAAAAAAAGTTGAAAGATAAAATAATCAACCTATAATTATGAAAAATAGGGGAAGATAATGTTATTAAATATTAAAAAAAATGAATCCTTGATATCTCCAAAATAAGGGAAGAAATACATTTTTTATCTTAATTTGATTAAAGATTTTGATCTTAAGCTCTCAATCAATTAATTTATGAACTCCTTAGATTGAGCTTTCACATATTTATCCAATTTAATTTACATGATTTGATTGCTCTATCTTATTTCTGGATAATTATTTAAAGTTAAAAGAAGTTTGAGACATTTTCTTATTCCAAATAAATTAATTTTGATACATTCTTCTTATTTTAAGGCTTATTTATAAATATAGTACTTAACTTTTCATGTACCAATCTTTTAAACATGATTTGCATTATTATTCTTGGCAAATGATTGGAGTTAAATTAAATTTACAGCATATTCCTTCTTAAAAATAAATTTCTAAATCTAAATTTGAAACTCATCTGAATATTTGAATTTGATCTTAAATTTCTAATGTGCATTACAAAATTCTTATGAATTATTGATATTGAAGTAACTTTTACTCAAAGTAATAAATTTAAAAATATGACTATCATTTACTTTGATACTATCTTTTTACTTTGCTTGATACATTTTTGATATATATCTTTTTTCAAACTTAATTAATTTTTTTTTTAAGAAAAGAAAAGATTGAGTATTAAAGTAAATATTATACTTGATTTTATGTTCAAATATTTTAAAAAACTCTATTTTTTTTAAAGCTTAAAAGTGTATATTTAAAAATCTGATTAAAGATCATATGCATTCAAAAAGAGGGAGACCTTTGATATTTAAATTTAAGCTAATTTTTAAAATTAAAATAAATATTTTAAACTTATGTTGAGTGAAAGGATAAATTTTTAAAAGGATGATGATTTAGTTGAATTGATTTTCTGAACTTGATATATATCTTATTTTGATACATCCTTATTTTGATACATTCATGTTATTGATTTTAATAATTTTTCTTCATCTTTCTCCTGAGCTTTTTGATGTTGCCAAAAAGGGGGGAGAGTTGTTGTTGAGTATATGCTTGAGCTTAACTAAAATAAAGTAAATGTTTATCAATTAGTGATTTCATATTTTTTAAATATGTAATTCTTTAGAAACTCACTATATATTATTTTGCATATACTCCAAAGTTTTATCATCATCAAAAGGGAAAGATTATTGACCCTAGTTTGATTTTGATGATAACAAAAATATTTGAGTATAAATTATTGAATTACTAATGATGTTTGTGAAGATGTGTAGTTGTAAATTTTAAGAGCTCACAAACTTCAAATATTTTCAATTTATCCAAACAAAGATTCATCACTTAAGATTTTAGAAAAGAAGTACTAGAATGGATACAGCTTTTTAGAGATCAAAATGAAGATTATATCAAGATATAAAGGATAAGTCTAGCCTATAAAGTAATTTGGAGAAGAAAAGATTAGAAATAGTCTTTAGCACACTTGGCACACAAATTAGGCCGATCCAGTCTGAGACTGAGCCATCCTAGTCTCAATGAAAGCAGAAGATAGAAAGGATAAAAAGCTAAATTTTTATGATCCAGAGGACTGAGTCGATCCAGCTAAAAATTGAGTTGACCCAATGGAACTAGGTCGATTCAGTTAGAAAGTGAGCCATCCTAGTCTTAGACAATAGAAGAAGATAGAAATAGTATTTCAGAATTTTTGAGACTGAGCCGATCCAGTTGAAAATTGAGTTAACCCAGTTTAGATTAAGCTAACCCAGTTTAAAACTGAGCTAGCCCAATCCCTGTAATGGCTAGTTTTCAATTCTATAATTTTTTCACTCCATACGTCTTCCAACGACTATTTTGGATCTTTCAATGGTTAGATCACTTCTAGAAGTCTATGATGATGATGTGTAATGGTAGAAAACCTCAAAGATACTTAAGAAAATACTTGAAGCATTAAGAGGTAGCTTTTGAAGAGTTTATTGAGTATCCATTAAGAAATCAAGAAAAGTGAGCTAAAAAGAGTAAGGAAGGAGTGATTTTCAGACATTCTTTATCCTTTCAACGTCCTCAAATCTGAGAGAAGTTAAGCCATCATTATTAAAGATCATCTCCTACTTCTTCAAATATTCAAAGAGAAGAAATCAACCCTACAATCCAGATTTTCTTCTCTTAGGTTTTATAGAGTTTATTTTAAATTATATCTTTTTTTTATATTTTATTTTAAGTTTCTTGGGATTAGAAACTTGGGTTGGTCCAAGCCTCGAGTTGGACGTTGTATTGGTTTGATTGGTGAGCTAAGGGTAAAACCAATCGTGGTTGATTATTAGCTTAGAGAAAAACAATCACTTATGAAGTTTTAGTTGGTGATCTGGGAAAAACCAACTAGATTGATTGTGAGCTCGGAAAATAATCGTGTATGATTTTGGTTGGTGAGTCAGAAAAAATCAACTAGGTTTGATTATGAGCCCAGAAAACAATCAGACTGTAATCTTGTTGAGAATTATAGTTGAATTTCCAAGGGATATACTTGGAGAGTGGACGTAGGTGCTGAGTTTGGCATCGAACCACTATAAAATTTGTATTTGTGATTGTGTATTCTTTACTTTATTGCTTTCATTCACTGCATATTACAAAGCTGGTTTCATTACCTATTATGTGCACATCAATTAGTTTAAATTATTCAAATCTACACATTAGTCAAAAAGTTTATTAAATACCCAATTAACCCTCCCTCTTGGGTAGCCAACCTTGGGCAATAAATTTTTTCAGGACTAAGTTGGGGGGAGAACTACAAACCCATACTGAATAAAGAACAAATAAACCTAGACCAAGACCAGAACCATATTAAACCAGGTGAACTCTTTCCTTGATATTTATTTTATTATTTATCACACTCTATTTTTCTTTCCTCCATTGAGGATAATGGAAATTAAGTTAGGGGCAAGGATAAATAAAAATTTTTTAAAGTCCTCAAGTATGAGAATAATTAGTCTTACATACCTGATTTTGTCCTAATTTGAAGTTTTCTAGATATTTTAATCGATGATTGATTAATGGTCTAGAGAATTTTTAAAATACTAAGGATCCAATTATTAAGAAAACCCAATAAATGGTCAGGTCTAGAATAGATAAATTTTTGAGTAATTCTAAAATCTTCTTCCAACCTATATTCGATAAAGAATCTACTTTATATGGGTATAAGTGAAAAGCAAATTATTATTAAAAAAATTATGAAATTTTTTTTTAAAAAAAAGTAAACAGTAAGTTCTAAATATTGATCTTCCACTGAGTAATCGGATCCCGTTGCCTAAGTAAGTAATGTTATTCGCATCAAAAAGTACACAATATGAAGAAACTTGTTATACAGTTAGTTTTAACTTGTAGTCTATATGACTCGAGCCAGTAAGTCCAAGGGATGTTCTACACCTAATGCCCTAAAGCCAACTAGTTTGGAAGTCATTGATCTAAAGCTCACTACAAAGTCAAATAGAAAGCTTAAGAGGTTAAAACATTATACTAACTGTAAAAAAATAAAAAATCTAGTTCATACTAAAAATTAGAGGATTTAAAGAATAAAGATGGAAAATTGATCAAAGAAAAGCTCTAAATTTTATGTTCTTCACTTAACCATTATTTGGGATAGAATTAATAATCTGATGATGTATTTTTTAAACCTCTAACCAAGTATCAACTGACTTTAGGATGATCTAAAAAATTTTTTGTAAGTCAGTACATATTCCTAATTTTCTTTTCTTTACTCAAGGATGAGTAAAACTCAAGTTGGGGGTCTAATAATTATCATAATTTATAAAATAAAGAATTAAAATAATATAATAATTAATATTTATTTTAAAAAATTAATATTTTTATTAGTGTTTTGTAAGAAAGAAATCCACCAATATAAAGAGCTTGATTTATGGGTTCCAACATAATAAATTTTACTCAAATCGAAGCTAAAATGAAAAAGTTGTGAAGCCTAGAAGTTAAAATAAAAAAAATTAAAAAAAGAAAAATCGATGCACGGTCGATCGATCGGTCGGTCCATGTAATAGGCGTAGCCGGCCAGCTCGGTAGGTGCAGCCAATCAACGGCTGGCACGCGGCAAACCTAGACCTCTAAGAGGTTCATAGAATTTCTCTCACAGCGTATAGGGGCATTTTGGTCATTTTCTCTAGCACGCCGGCTTTTGATTGGCTGTGGTCTTCAACATGGCCAATCCATGGTGGTCTACGATTATAGTTTTACATGATCGGATGGTGGATGTTGATGTTGGTGGAGATCCAATGGTTGATATTCATTCCAACTTGATTAAGATTTTCAGAGCAAATTTGGCATGATCCAATGGTAGAAATTCATCTAGGCGATGATCTGATAGCCAGAATTAATCTAGAGGCCTGATCAGGGGTTTAAGCGGCTAATCTTGATGGTTTTTGAGTTGATTTTGGACCATTTGATCAAGATCTGACGGCTAGAAAACTTTAAGGTGTTTAAAATCGATCCAGACTTGGATTTTGACTCCGAAAATTACTGTGAAGACCTTGTTTCCTCCTCTATTTAAGCACTCTTACTCTCATAGCTTAAAAACAAGTCTTCTAAGCCAAAAAATAGAGAAAAATAAAGTTTTTTCTCTTTTTTTCTCTCTTCTCCTCCTTATTTCTTCTTTGTTTCTTCTTTCAACCTTCAATCAAAGGAGCTCTAAAGATGCTGGGAGCGAGCAGATCATCTGACATGCATGGTTAAGGAGCTAAATTCTAAGGGAATAGATGAAGTCTTCTAAACATGGATTGTAATTTTTTTTTCTTTATCTTTTATAATTCTTTTGATGCAAACATGTTCTCATGCCTAGTTTTTAATGAAATTTATTTATGCATTAGATCTTGACTCTGTAGCATGCTTATTGTTAATCTAAATAAATTATAATCATTAAGATGGATTGTGATTAGCAAATACAGTCCATACTTAATTTAATAATTTATTTTAAAAAAATTATTAAAAATTATATTTTAAATTTTTAAGAATTAAAGTATTGAATAATTTATGATTTCATAGTGATGGATCATAATCAAAAGATATAATTCATACTCTAAGAAAATAAATTATCATCATAACTAAATTCTTAAAAATATTAATTTTTACATTAAAAAAAATTACCACAACCCTGTTAGAGATGGATTCAAAATTTTAGAATATTTTTTATTAATTCAAAAACCCTAATTAATTAAGTATTTGCTTTCTTTTTATTTTTACTTTAATTTACTAAACTTTTGATTACCTCTCTTTAATCTACTTAATTAAATTTCTATTTTAAAATTAATTTATTTATTTTTAATTAAATTGAACGTAACTTAGCCTTCAATCTTTGAGGAAATCGACATCCGACTCACCACTGTTCTAATTAATAGGTAGATTGATTTTAATTATCATTTGATGCTCTAACGACAAGTAGTTAAGGACCATTGTAATATTTTTTTTGAAAGAAATGAAATTGCAAGTAGTTTTCTTATAAATGATCTCTATCAGTTACATATTGATTTTTTTATTTTTAATATCGAGCAAAACATAAATACCATAGGATCAAAGCGACCTAGGGATAGTCTAAATGATAGATATCTTAGCACCTTAGGCTAGGTTATATAGCTGAAGATAAGGTTAACAAATTGAAAAAATCCGGACTATTGAGTTCATTGACTTTCGAGTCATATCCGATTTGTGAATCATGCCTTCATGGCAAAATGACCAAGCTCTCTTTTATAGGACATGAAAAAAGGGCCACAGACCTATTTGCTCTAGTATACACAGATGTGTGCGGTCCATTTGATGTGCCAACCAGAGGCAATTACATCTACTTCTTCATCTTTACTGATGATCTATCTCGATATGGGTATGTGTATTTGATACGACATAAGTCTAAAGCCTTTAAAAGGTTCAAGGAGTTCAGACATGAAGTAAAAAAGTAAATAAAAAAATCCATTAAGACTCTTTGATCAGATCGAGGAGGCAAATACCTTAGTCAAAAATTTTTAGACTATCTTAAGGATAATGGCATAGTCTCATAATGAACGCCACCTGAAATGCCTTAACTCAACGAGATTTCAAAATGGAGAAATCAGATCCTATTAGTTATTGTCCGATCCATGATGAGTTTCACGGACATCGTTGAGTTTCTTTGGGGACATAGTCTTATGACAGCAATATATCTACTGAATAGGGTTGCCTCTAAATTATTTCTACCACCTCATATGAGAAATGGCATGGTAAGAAATCAAGTCTGAGTTATCTCAGAATTTGGGGATATCCATCTCATGTTAAGAAACATCAGGTGGACAAATTAGAGTCTAAGTTCTTTAGAGCTCGGTTTATAGGATACCCTAAAGAGTTGTTAGGATATTATTTCTATCTTTCAGAAGATCATAATATGATGGTAAGTCGACATGCCATCCTTTTTGAAAAATAGTTTATTCAAGATGGTGGCATCAAAAGATAAATTAGGCTCAAGGAGAAAGTCTCCAATGAGCAATGAGCTAAGAAACCTATGGAGCCCAATCAGTTGGAAACCAGTCCAAACACTATCTTCACCATCTTGTAGATCAAATAGGATTCCCTATCCTCCTAAAAGATACTTAGGTATTACTAAAGAGGATGTAGAGAAAATGTTCCTCAGGAGAAATGAGATTCATGATGATGATACTAAAATCTATGACGAAACGATATCAGATATCAACTTTAAGAAATAGTTAGAGAT
The DNA here is from genome assembly GCA_006176705.1 of Cocos nucifera. Classification (NCBI taxonomy): domain Eukaryota; kingdom Viridiplantae; phylum Streptophyta; class Magnoliopsida; order Arecales; family Arecaceae; genus Cocos; species Cocos nucifera. The sequence goes on from QRFJ01000457.1 coordinate 13,874, forward strand.
AATGAGGTCATAAATTGACTCAATGCATTCAAACCAAGTCTGGACCTTGGTAGATCCACCTGAAGGTATAGTACCTATTAGGTATAAATGAATCTTCAAGAGAAAGATAGGAGCTGATGAAAATGTAGAGACATTTAAAGCAAGACTTGTAGTAAAAAGGTATAGTCAGCATGAAGAAATTGATTATCAGGATACTTTTTTGTTAGTAGCCATGCTCAAATCCATGCGCACATTGCTTTCTATTGTAGCCTATTTTGATTATGAAATATAGTAGATGGATGTGAAATGGCATTGTTAAATAGATATCTTGAAGAAGATATCTATATGGAATAGCCACTTAATTTCACATCCAGTGATGGTGATCATAAGGTATGCAAGCTGCAAAGTCCATATATAGACTTAAGCAAGCATCTCAGAGCTGGAATGCTCATTTCAATGATGTAATCAAATCATTTGATTTCATCAAAAATGAGGAGCATCCCTATATTTTTAAAAAGATCAGTGGAAACACTATTGTCTTCCTCGTATTGTACGTGGATGACATCCTCCTAATTAAAAATGATATTTTCATGTTGACTATAGTCAAAATATGGTTGTTTAAGGAGTTTTCTATGAAAGACCTAGGAGAAGCATTCTTTACTCTAGGAATTAAGATTTATAGAGATAGATCAAATAGGATGCTAGGACTTTCACAAAAATTATACATAGCGGAGGTGCTAAAATTGTTTAGCATGAAAAACTCCAAAAGGAGTTTAGTACCTTTTAGATATGGCATTCATATCTCCAAGAAGATGTGCCCTAGCATATCTGAAGAGATTGAACGCATGAGCAAGATCCCTTATACTTCGACAATAGGGAGCCTCATATATGCCATGCTATGTACATGACCTGATATTGCCCATGCTATGAGTGTCACGAGTAGTATCAATTGAATAAAGGTGAAGAGCACTAGACTTCTATAAAATATATTCTTAAGTATTTGAGAAGAACTAAGAATGTGTTTTTAGTCTTTGGTAATGGAGAACTCGAGGTCCAGACGTATATAGACTCAGATTTTATGTCCGACATAGATAATCAAAAATCGACATCTAAAAGTTTGTTTATATACAATGATGGAGCTGTCAGTTAGAAGAGTTCTAAGCAGACGGTGAAAGCAGACTCCATCATAGAAGCAGAATACATCGCTGCATCGGAAGTTGCAAAGGAGGCATTTTAATATAAGAAGTTTGCCACAAAGCTCAAAGTGATGCCATCAGATGCCGTCCCTCTATACTGCGACAATAATGATGCCATAGCCCTAGCTAAGGAGGCGAGGTCTCAGCAAAAATCCAAGCAGATCGAGCGGCGAAACCACCTCATCCATGATTACCTTGAGAAGGGATACGTCGAGGTCAAGAGAGTCAATACTGTAGATAATGCGGCTGACCCACTGACAAAATCATTAAACTAGCAAAAAATCGAAACCCACCTTAAGAAGATGGAACTTAGATTTGTAGTCAATTGGCATTAGGTCAAGTGGGAGTTTGTTAGATGTGTGCCCTAGAAGCTTGATTGGCTAAACACTTATAATACACTTCTAAGGATAATTTTATAATTTTAACTATAAATTAATAAAAAAATTATTTTTTATCATAATGTATATTTAAAGCATCTATGATGCATTCTTTGAGTTAATGGAATGATAATTCATATTTTCAAGAGTTAAAAATTTAAGAAATAAATTTTTATAATTAACTCATAAACTGCTCCCGACCTAGGATTATCACGAGGATGGTGATCGATTTGGAAGGTTGGTGTATGATCGCTTCTTTAGCATCGATGAGTCTTGAGTCTATGGTATGGAGACATTGAAGTGAGAGTACAGGTATTCATTAGAAAATGAGGATATTGAACGTGACCACCTCGAGCAGTCATAAAGGAGTCTACCTTCTCGTTGATGACTAGCTCGATGTTGCAGTGGTGGGTCTAGTTCTTTGATCTAACGTGCATCGGTAGTTTACCTTGAGGGTGTTATAGTTTGACTACACTATAACTTGATCTTCTAGCCATTCAAAATTCTGAGGTGTATGTTGGCTATAGCATGTTCATTGTAGGAATTGGATTGCACCAATAGGAGATCTATCTATCTCGATAGATGAGGAGTAGCCCTTTGATGATCATGAGATCGAGTTCTTAAGCCCATGGCCATGGCAGTGTGAAGATGATAGAAAGAGTCTCTATTAGAGTTTCACATTGGATTCGAATTGAATGATTAATTCATATGACAGATATTAGGTTTGACGAGTTCACCTTAACCCTAATCCTGTCGAGGTTTAAGATAGAAGAATCCAATCACACAAGTAGTTGCACCAAGATGTTTGCTTTTGGTTCTAATGGCTTGCCATCACATACTGCAAGGTGTCACTAATAGATTTTGGGAGTAATTAGAATAATCTTGATGATTGATTATTCTAATTGGGTGAATCAAAAATATTCTGGTCCATCGAAAAGTATTTCAATGATGTCTGATAAGTGATAAAAATATACTAATAAAAGTATTAAATTATAAAATAAATTAATCTATTTCTTTAGAAATTGATATTTTTATTAATTTTATGTAGGAAAGAAGGCCATCAATATGAAGATCTTAGTTTTCTGGTTCAGATGAAATAAATTTCAGACAAAACGGACTTCAAATGAGCCCGAAATTGAATTTCAGACAAAAAAAAAACTAGTTCGATTCAAACCAGTTCAGAAAATTGGCTCAGCAGACCGCCCCTTCGACCGCATCAGCAGACCGACCCACCGATGCAGTGCTAACGTCAGGATGACGTCAGCAATTTTCGTGGCGCACGGTGGACTGACATGAGGGCATTTCAAGAATTTCACATAAAGAAGCGCACTCCGATTGGCTGAAGAATGTGGCGGTCCATGCAACACCGAGCTTGCGCATGGTCTATAAAGGGCAATTTGGGAATTTTGTCTGATCCAATGGGCACCTTTCACTGAGACTTGATCGGACAGCTGAAAAGAATTCGCTGATAGACGGCATCTGCAGCTCCCAATCGAGATCCAACGACTAAGATTCATCCCGATGTTAAACTAAAGATCAGAAGCCTTCTTTCTGCATGATCGAATGATCCAGATTCAATCTAACGCTTGATCCAACAGCTAGAATGAATTTTGACTTGATTTGGGACATTTTAAAGGATTTTTAAGTGATTTTTGGATCATTTGATCAACATCTAACGGTCAGAGTCATCCAGATCCTAATTTAAGTTGTTTTGGGAGTCTTAAACCTAATTTCTAAAAAATTTTAGGGAAGAATCGATTTCTTAGCCTATAAAAATATGTTGTTGCCGTAGAAAAGAAAAAGAGAAGAGAGTGAGAGAAAAAAAAAAGAGAAAAGGGAGAGAGTCAGAGAAATAAAAAAAAAGAAAAAAAAGAGAAAGAGGGGAGAGAGATAGAAAGAGAAGAGAGATTTTTGAGAGAAAAGGAAGGGTTTATAATTTTTTCTTTTCTTCTTTCGACAATCAAGACATCGATCAAGGAGCCTCTTCTTCTTCACCAAGTTCTCCACACCAAGAGCAACAGACAATCAATTTCAGCAATCAAACAGTCTATTTTCTCTATGCTTTTTATTTTATTTGCTATTTTTGAACTTGTTATCATGAACTATTTTTTTTTACTAAGGCTAAGATGTAGCCACTCTTTTGATGTAATATTTAGTGTGATTTATTTTTAATCTTAAATTTTATTCATGAGGAGTATATAAATCTGATTTTAATGCTTTTAGATTACTGACCATCTTCTAATTGATCTGATGAACATAGATGTTATGGACCAAGTACATCTATATTATTGCTTCTTAATTATATACCTTATATTATGAATCAAATTAGAATTCATATGCATACAGAAATTTTAGTGCACTTTGGATACAGTGTATTTTAATTAGAGGGTTTCACAAAATTTAATGCATTAATATTTATTTAAATTAAACCTAGACCAAAGGATAATTAATAAATATTGATAGTTTTACTATGCCTGGACCAAAGGGTAGTGAATAAATTAGGAGACTCCATCATCACATGAAATAAAATTAATCTAATAACCTGAATATTATATTGACTGAGTTGGTGAATCGATTGTCTTAGTAATCCATTGCTCTTAAGTTTAAAACCCTAATAATTACACTCTCTCTATTTTCTTAAAATTTTTAATTATTTCTTTATGTTGTTCTTTAATTTCTTATTCTCATCAATCGGTCTTCTAAATAAAGCATAGGAAAGAGCTTTTCAGTACTTATTTTTCAATCCTCTAGGGATGATGCTCTACTCATTCACTTTATTACTTGATCGACTGGTGCACTTGCCATAGCTATATATTAGTATGCATCAAGATTTTGGCATCGTTGCCGGGGATTATGTCTAAAACAATATTAAAATTTTGATCCTAGCTTTACTATAGAAATTTATTTTTAATTTTTATTATTTTTTTTTAAAAAAAATTAATCAGTGCATGACACGTACTGGACATAGTAACTTACTATCTTTAGATCTAGAAATTGAAAGGACCATTAGAAGATTACAACAAGAAAGAAACATGGCAGCTGAAGATCCTAACGACATCAATCTAGGATTGGATATGGCGATCGAAGGACAGCGTGAAGCTATTCGACCAGTACATCATCCATTAAATGATTACATCACACCATCTATAGCCGATGCAGCTTCGAGCATCAGGAGATTGCCTGTACGAGCAAACAACTTCAAAATAAAATCGACGATAATCCAGATTATTCAATCAACTGTCCAATTCAGTGGACATGTGCATGATGATCCGAATGCCCATATTTCTAACTTTCTTGAACTTTGTGATACTATTAAAATTAATGGGGTGTCGGATGATGCTATTAGATTAAGATTCTTTTCTTTCTCTTTATGGGACAAAGCTAAAAGTTGGCTTCATTCTCTTCATGTAGGTTCTATCACAACTTGGGATGTCCTAACCCAAAAATTCTTAGCCAAGTACTTTCCACCTTCCAAGACTGCCAAGATGCACAACGATATCACTTCCTTTATGTAGATGGACATGGAGACACTATATGAGGCTTGGAAGTATTTCAAGGAATTGCTGAGGAGATGTCCACATCATCAACTACCCGTATGGCTTCAGGTATAAACTTTCTATAATGGTTTATCTCCTACTAATCATTCTATGATTGATGCAGCAGCAGGAGGAACCATTAACCAAAAAATGGAGGAAGAAGCCTTCGATCTGATCGATGAGATGGCATCAAATAGCTATCAGTGGCAGACAGAACGCATGATGCCAAAAAGACTAGCAGCTGTGCAGGAAGTAGATTGCATGCCAACCTTATTAGCTGAAATTACAGCCCTTAGAGCCGAAGTTAACAACTCGAAGAAAATAGCTATGCATATTCAGAGCATTACTTGTGACTTGTGTGGAGGAGGACATGATACAAGCAATTGCCAGATAGATAATCTTTTTGCTAAAATAACTGATACAGCTAATTATATTGATAATTTTTTCAGGCCGTAATAAAATAATCCCTACTCCAACACATACAATCAAGGGTGGAGACAGCACCCAAATTTCTCGTGGAGCAATCAAAATGCAGCAAAATAGCCACCCCCGGGGTTTCAAGTACCTGAAAAGAAGTCCAACATGGAAGAGCTGATGGTCAAATTTATGCAAAACCAAGAAGCAACTATAAAAAATTTGGAAGCCAAACTTAGGCAGGACCAAGCAGCAGCAATTCGAAACTTGGAGATGCAAATAGGTCAAATGGCTAAGATAATCTTCGAGAGACCTCAGGGATCCTTGCCCAGCAACACGGAGACCAATCCAAGGGAGCAAGTCAATGCTATCACCCTAAGAAGTGGTACAAAGCTGGAGGAGCCACATCAGAAGAAAGAGACTGAAGAGCCAACTACAAATAAGGAACCATCAACTAAAATTCATCAGTTCACCAAAACAACCAGCAGATGGATGGTCTCCAGGTATACAGTTTGCCGATCCAAATGTGAAGCCCTACGTGCCACCACTACCATTTCCAGAGAGACAAATACAGCATCCAGATAAGGAAATTTTCTAACTTTTTCAAAATTTTAAAGAATTTACATATTAATATTCCTTTTGTAGATGCTATTACTCAAATGCCCAGGTATGCCAAGTTTCTCAAAGAAATCCTAACAAATAAGAAAAAGCTGAAAGGAGCATGAGAGAATAAATTTGAATGAAGAATGCTCAGCAATACTTCAAAATAAATTACCACAGAAGCTTAAAAGATCCAGGGAGTTTTACTATCCCCTTGCATTATTGGTGATTGTAGTTTTGATAAAGTTTTATGTGATTTAGGAGCAAGTATTAATCTCATGCCTTTTTCTATTTTCAGGAAGCTGGGTCTAGGAGAACCAAAGCCTACCACTATTACTCTTCAATTAGCCGACAGATCCATTAAATATCCAAGAGGTATAGTGGAGGATGTCTTGGTAAAGGTAAACAAGTTTATTTTTCTATTGATTTTATTGTTCTTGATATGAAAGAAGATTATGATGTACCCCTTATTTTAGGGAGACCCTTTTTAGCTACTGGAGGAGCTTTAATAGATGTTCAACAAGAAAAATTAATTCTTAGAGTCCAAGATGAACAAGTTACTTTTAATATTTTTCAAAGATACTAAACATCCTGATGATAATCAAACTTATTTTCTAATTGATATTATTGACAATTCAGTATATGAGAATTCTATAGAAAATAGGTTTGAGACTATAAAAGCTAGCAATGTCCAATTGAAAGAGGGCTCGATCAAACATGAAAGTATTCCAATTGAAGTGGCACCAGATTGATCCACTTTAGAACTCAAAGAAAGTCAAGCTGAAGACTATAAATCAGAACTACTAGATAGGTTGTTTCTTTTCTTTTTAGTTTTGATCAATTTTTTTTTTCTTTTATTTTTTAGTAATTGGTTGTTGCTCTTTTACTGCTTTGGTGTGTATTTTTAATTTTGCAGAGAAAAATCAATGAGAGCTCAAGCAAAATTTCAAAGCTCCAAAGAACCAGACTGAACCAAATCAGGTGTATTCCTTCCTATCCTTTATTGCATCCTTTATTTTTCTTTCTCCTTTAAGATAATGTAGAATAAGTTAGGAGATAAATATATATATATATATAATAATAATAATAATAATAATAAAATAATAAAAAAATCATGTGTCAAGAAGAAAATCTTGAGCAAGATAGATTGGACAAGTGATAAAAGATAGAATTATTTGCTAATGAATGTAATGAGTTAAAGAAGTAGATTAGTTGGTCAACTTTTAGCAGCCTACTTAGATCATTAAAAGACTATTAGCACTTCTAATTGCACATGCACACTAACAAGGCAAAGTAGGTATTGATTATAAGACCAACTGAGGATTCAATTATCACTAAAAATTGATAATTAATATACATTCTAATCAAAAGAAACTTGAATTTAAGGAAAAGAGCTACCTGCCTAAAAATAAAGTGCAAAAGATAGAGTATATGTGGATTGCCCAAAGCCTAGTAACTGGATCTCTGCACCTAGATCAAGTATGAAAATTCATGTAAAACGGTGAAGGAAAGGCTAGGATGCTCAGCATACAAAAAAAAAAAAAGAAAAAAAAGGGCAGTGTGAAAGCTACCTTAATTCATGAGTATAAAATTGAGAATGTATAGAAAATTGACCAAAATAGGTGATAAGAGAGGATACTTTTGTTCTTTTAATTTAATACTGAAATGCTAAAGTTAGTCATCATGAACATAAGTACTATAAATCTTTGATGTACTCTAAGAAAGCTTTTAATTGTATTGACTGAAAAATTTACTTCTAAAGCTCAATACTTAGTTGGCGATATTTTCTAAACTTTTTGACCTTTAATCCTAAATTTTATCTTTTTGATGGATAATCTTATTGAAACATGGTATTAAATAAAACATTGCTACGGGACTAGCAATGACTAAGTTGGGAGGTGTGATAAGTGAGAAAAATATACTAATAAAAGCATTAAATTATAAAATAAATTAATTTATTTTTTTAAAAAATTGATACTTTTGTTAATCTAATGTAGGAAAGAAGGCCATCAATATAAAGATCTTATATTTCTGATTCAGATGAAATAAATTTTAGGCAAAACAGACTTCAAATGAGCCCGGATATGAATTTCAAAGAAAATATATATAAAAAAAAGTTTGTCTCGATTCAAATCGGTTCAAAAAAATTGGCTCAGCAGACCGTTCGGCTCAGACCCAACTAGACCCGTTGACACGATACGCTTGACGTAGCAGGACTGACGTCAGCATTTTTTGCAGTGCACGGTAGATCACTATAGAGGGCATTTCGAAAATTTTACAGGGAAGAAGCGTGCTCCGATTGGCTGAAGAAATGCGACGGTCCACACAACATCGGGCTCGCGCATGGTCTACAGAGGGTAATCTAGGAATTCTACCTAATTCGATGGAAGCCTTTCACTGGGATTTGATCGAACGGCTGAATAGTTGTGCACTGACGAACAGCGGATCCAGCAGCTTCCGATCAAGGTCCAATGATTGAGATTCATCCTGACTTTTAACTAAGAATCTGAAGCTCTTCCTATGCATGATCTAGTGGTTGAGATTCAATCTTTAAAGCCAATCCAATGGTCCAAATGAATTCTGACTTGATTTAGATATTTTAAAACTATTTTTGAGTGATTTTTGGACCATTTGATTCAACATCCAACGGTCAGAATTAATCCAGGACTCCTAATTTGAGTTATTTTGAGAGTTCTTAAACCTAAATTTCAACAGGATTTCAACCTAAGACCACCCAGATTTCTTAGCCTATAAAAAGGCCTGCTATTGCGTAGAAAAGAAAAAGAGGAGTAGAGAGAGAGAGAAAAAAAAGATATAGAGGGTTTTGGGAAGAGAGTTTTAAGAGAGAGCCTGTCCCCAGTGAAAAAAAAGAGTTCAGAGAGTTTGAGAAGAGAAAGAGAGAAAGAGAGGAGAGAGATAGAAAGAGAAGAGAGATTTTGAGAGAAAGAAGGACAGGATTTTATATATTTTTTTTTTTCTTCTTCTTCTGATAATCAAGACATCGATCAAGGAGCTTCTCTTCTTCTTCACCAAGTTTCTCCACACCAAGAGCAACGGACAATCAATTTCAGCAATCAAACAGTCTAATTTCTTCATGCTTTTTATTTTATTTGCTATTTTTGAACTTGTTATCATGAACTAAATTTTCTTTTACTAAGGCTAAGGTGTAGCCACTCTTTTGATGCAATATTCAGTATGATTTATTTTTAATTTTAAATTTTATTCATGAGGAGTATATAAATTTGATCTTAATGCTTTTAGATTACTGACCATCTTCTAATTGATCTGATGAACATAGATGTTACGGACCAAGTACATCTATGTTATTGCTTCTTGATTATATACCTTGTATTATGAATCAAATTAGAATTCATATGCATACAGAAATTTTAGTGCGCTTTGGATGCAGCGTATTTTAATTAGAGGGTTTCACAAAACTTAATGCATTAATATTTATTTAAATTACACCTGGACCAAAGGATAATTAATAAATATTGATAGTTTTGCTATGCCTGGACCAAAGGATAGTGAATAAATTAGGAGACTCCACCATCACATGAAATAAAATTAATCTAATAACCTGAATATTGTATTGACTGAGTTGGTGAACCGATTGCCTTAGTAATCCATTGCTCTTAAGTTTAAAACCCTAATAATTACACTCTCTCTATTTCCTTAAAATTTTTAATTATTTCTTTATTTTGTTCTTTAATTTCTTATTCTCATAAATCGGTCTTCTAAATAAAGCATAGGAAAGAGCTTTTCAGTACTTATTTTTCAATCCTCTAGGGATGATACTCTACTCATTCACTTTATTACTTGATCGACTAGTGCACTTGCCATAGCTATATATTAGCATGCATCAAGTTTTTGGCATCGTTGCCGGGGATTATGTCTAAAATAATATTAAAATTTTGATCCTAGCTTTACTATAGAAATTTATTTTTAATTTTTATTATTTTTTTTTAAAAAAAAATTAATCAGTGCATGACACGTACTAGACATAGTAACTTACTATCTTTAGATCCAGAAATTGAAAGGACCATTAGAAGATTACAACAAGAAAGAAATATGGCAGCTGAAGATCCTAATGACATCAATCTAGGATTGGATATGGCGATCGAAGGACAGCGTAAAGCTATTCGACCAGTACATCATCCATTAAATGATTACATCACACCATCTGTAGCCGATGCAACTTCGAGCATCAGGAGATCGCCTATACGAGCAAACAACTTCGAAATAAAATCGACGATGATCCAGATGATTCAATCAACTATCCAATTCAGTGGACATGTGCATGATGATCCGAATGCCCATATTTCTAACTTTCTTGAACTTTGTGATACTTTTAAAATTAATGGGGTGTCGGATGATGCTACTAGATTAAGATTATTTTCTTTCTCTTTATGGGACAAAGCTAAAAGTTGGCTTCATTCTCTTCCTGCAGGTTCTATCACAACTTGGGATGTCCTACCCAAAAATTCTTAGCCAAGTACTTTCCACCTTCCAAGACTGCCAAGATGCGCAATGATATCACTTCCTTTATGCAGATGGACATGGAGACACTATATGAGGCTTGGGAAGCATTTCAAGAAATTGCTGAGGAGATGTCCACATCATCAACTACCCGTATGGCTTCAGGTACAAACTTTCTATAATGGTTTATCTCCTACTAATCATTCTATGATTGATGCAGCAGCAGGAGGAACCATTAACCAAAAAATGGAGGAAGAAGCCTTCGATCTGATCGATGAGATGGCATCAAATAGCTATCAATGGCAGACAGAATGCATGATGCCAAAAAGACTAGCAGCTGTGCAGGGAGTAGATTGCGTGCCAACCTTATTAGCTGAAATTACAGCCCTTAGAGCCGAAGTCAACAACTTGAAGAAAATAGCTATGCATATTCAAAGCATTACTTGTGACCTATGTGGGGGAGGACACGATACAAGCAATTGCCAGACAGATAATCTTTTTGTTAAAATAACTGATACAACTAATTATATTGGTAATTTTTTCAGGCCGTAACAAAATAATCCCTACTCCAACACATACAATCAAGGGTGGAGGCAGCACCCAAATTTCTCGTGGAGCAATCAAAATGCAGCACAATAGCCACCCCCGGGGTTTCAAGTACCTGAAAAGAAGTCCAACATGGAAGAGCTGATGGTCAAATTTATGCAAAATCAAGAAGCAACTATAAAAAATTTGGAAGCCAAACTTAGGCAGGACCAAGCAGCAGCAATTCAAAACTTGGAGATGCAAATAGGTCAAATGGCTAAGATAATCTCCGAGAGACCTCAAGGATCCTTGCCCAGCAACACGGAGACCAATCCAAGGGAGCAAGTCAATGCTATCACCCTAAGAAGTGGTACAAAGCTGGAGGAGCCACATCAGAAGAAAGAGACTGAAGAGCCAACTACAAATAAGGAACCATCAACTAAAATTCGTCAGTCACCAAAACAACCAGCAGATGGATGGTCTCCAGGTATACAGTTTGCCGATCCAAATGTGAAGCCCTACGTGCCACCACTACCATTTCCAGAGAGACAAATATAGCATCCAGATAAGGAATTTTCTAACTTTTTCAAAATTTTAAAGAATTTACATATTAATATTCCTTTTGTAGATGCTATTACTCAAATGCCCAGGTATGCCAAGTTTCTCAAAGAAATCCTAACAAATAAGAAAAAGCTGAAGGAGCATGAGAGAATAAATTTGAATGAAGAATGCTCAGCAATACTTCAAAATAAATTACCACAGAAGCTAAAAGATCCAGGGAGTTTTACTATCCCTTGCATTATTGGTGATTGTAGTTTTGATAAAGTTTTATGTGATTTAGGAGCAAGTATTAATCTCATGCCTTTTTCTATTTTCAGGAAGCTGGGTCTAGGAGAACCAAAGCCTACCACTATTACTCTTCAATTAGCCGACAGATCCATTAAATATCCAAGAGGTATAGTGGAGGATGTCTTGGTAAAGGTAAACAAGTTTATTTTTTCCTATTGATTTTATTGTTCTTGATATGGAAGAAGATTATGATGTACCCCTTATTTTAGGGAGACCCTTTTTAGCTACTGGAGGAGCTTTAATAGATGTTCAACAAGAAAAATTAATTCTTAGAGTCCAAGATGAACAAGTTACTTTTAATGTTTTCAAAGATACTAAACATCCTGATGATAATCAAACTTGTTTTCTAATTGATATTATTGACAATTCAGTATATGAGAATTCTGTAGAAAATAGGTTTGAGACTATAAAAGCTAGCAATGTCCAATTGAAAGAGGGCTCGATCAAACATGAAAGTATTCCAATTGAAGTGGCACCAGATTGATCCACTTTAGAACTCAAAGAAAGTCAAGCTGAAGACTATAAATCAGAACTACTAGATAGGTTATTTCTTTTCTTTTTAGTTTTGATCATTTTTCTTTTTTTTTATTTTTTAGTAATTTGTTGTTGCTCTTTTACTGCTTTGGTGTGTATTTTTAATTTTGCAGAGAAAAATCAATGAGAGCTCAAGCAAAATTTCAAAGCTCCAAAGAACCAGACTGAACCAAATCAGGTGTATTCCTTCCTATCCTTTATTGCATCCTTTATTTTTCTTTCTCCTTTAAGACAATGTAGAATAAGTTAGGAGTAATAAAAAAAATAAAAAAAAAAAATAAAAAAATTCATGTGTCAAGAAGAAAATCTTGAGCAAGATAAGACTGGATAAGTGATAAAAGATAGAATTATTTGCTAATGAATGTAATGAGTTAAAGAAGTAGATTAGTTGGTCAACTTTTAGCAGCCTACTTAGGTCATTAAAAGACTATTAGCACTTTCTAATTGCACATGCACACTAACAAGGCAAAGTAGGTATTGATTATAAGGCCAACTGAGGATTCAATTATCACTGAAAATTGATAATTAATATACATTCTAATCAAAGAAACTTGAATTTAAGGAAAGAGCTACCTGCCTAAAAATAAAGTGCAAAAGATAGAGTATATGTGGATTGCCCAAAGCCTAGTAACTGATCTCTGCACCTAGGTCAAGTGTGAAAATTCATGTAAAATGGTGAAGGAAAGGCCAGGATGCTCAGCACAAAAAAAAAAAAAGAAAAAAAAAAGAAAGGCAGTGTGAAAGCTACCTTAATTCATGAGTATAAAATTGAGAATGTATAGAAAATTGACCAAAATAGGTGATAAGAGAGGATACTTTTGTTCTTTTAATTTAATACTGAAATGCTAAAGTTAGTCATCATGAACACAAGTGCTATAGATCTTTGATGTACTCTAAGGAAAGTTTTTAATTGTATTGACTGAAAAATTTGCTTCTGAAGCTCAATGCTTAAGTTAGCAGTATTTTCTAAACTTTTTGACCTTTAGTCCTAGATTTTATCTTTGTGATGGATAATCTTATTGAAACATGGTATTAAATAAAACATTGCTAAGGGACTAGCAATGACTAAGTTGGGGGGTGTGATAAATGGTAAAAATATACTAATAAAAGTATTAAATTATAAAATAAATTAATCTATTTTTTATAAATTGATACTTTTATTAATCTTATGTAGGAAAGAAGGTCAGCAATATGAAGATCTTATTTTTCTGATTCAGATGAAATAAATTTTAGGCAAAACGGACTTCAAACGAGCCCAAAATTGAATTTCAAAAAAAAAAGAAAAAAAAATTTGGTTCGGTTCAAATCAGTTCAGAAAATTGGCTCAGCAGACCGTTCGGTTCGACCGCATTAGTAGACCGATCCACCGATACAGCACTGACGTCAGGATGACGTCAGTATCTTTTGCGGCGCATGATGGACCGACATGAGGGCATTTCGAAAATTTTACATGAAGAAGCGCACTCCGATTGGCTGAAGAATGTGGTGGTGCATGCAACATCAGGCTCGCACATAGTCTACAGAGGGCAATTTGGAAATTTTGTCTGATTCCAACGGGCGCCTTTCACTGAGACTTGATCGGATGGTCGAAAAGAATTCGCTGACGTACGGCATCCACAGCTTCCGATCGAGATCCAACGATTGAGATTCATCCCCACGTTAAACTAAAGATCAGAAGCCTTCTTTCTGCACGATCGGATGGTCCAGATTCAATCTAACGCTTGATCCAATGGTTGAAATGAATTCTGACTTGATCTGGGATATTTTAAAGGGTTTTTAAGTGATTTTTGGACTGTTTGATCAACATCTAACAGTCAGAGTCATCCAGATCCTAATTTGAGTTGTTTTGAGAGTCTTAAACTAAATTTCTAAAGGATTTTGGGGAAGAATCGATTTCTTAGCCTATAAAAACCTGCTGTTGCCGTAGAAAAGAAAAAGAGAAGAGAGTGAGAGAGAAAAAAAGAGAAAAGGGAGAGAGTTAGAGAAATTAAAAAAAAAAAGAAAAAGAAGAGAAAGAGAGGAGAGAGATAGAAAGAGAAGAGAGATTTTTGAGAGAAAAGGAAGGGTTTATAATTTTTTCTTTTCTTCTTCCGATAATCAAGACATCGATCAAGGAGCCTCTTCTTCTTCACCAAGTTCTCCACACCAAAAGCAACGGATAATCAATTTCAGCAATCAAACAGTCTAATTTTTCTATGCTTTTTATTTTATTTGCTATTTTTGAACTTGTTATCATGAACTAAATTTTCTTTTACTAAGGCTAAGGTGTAGCCACTCTTTTGATGCAATATTCAGTGTGATTTATTTTTAATCTTAAATTTTATTTATGAGGAGTATATAAATCTGATCTTAATGCTTTTAGATTACTGGCTATCTTCTAATTGATCTAATGAACATAGATGTTATGGACTAAGTACATCTATGTTATTGCTTCTTGATTATATACCTTGTATTATGAATCAAATTAGAATTCATATACATGCAGGAAAAATTTTAGTGCACTTTAGACACAGCGTATTTTAAATAAAAAAAAAAAAAAAAAAAAAAAGATGAAAAAAAAAGAAAAAAAAAATTAAATAAAAAAAAAAAAAACAAAAAAAAAAAAAAAAAAAAAATAAAATACCTGAGAATCAAAGAATAATGAAGAAGATATAGATCTAAATGGGAAAAGGATTCATATAACAAATATAAACAAAAAAAAATCAAAAAAAAAAATTTAAAAAAAAATAAAAAATAAATAAAGTAAAAAGTAAAAAAAAGAAAATAAAAAAATAAGAAAAAAAAAAAAAAAAAAAAAAAATAATAAAAAAAATAAGAAATAAAATAAAAAAAAAAAAAAAAAGAAAAAAAAAAAAAAGAATAAAAAAAAAAAAAATAAAAAAAAAAAAAAAAAAAAAAAAAAAAGAAAAAAAAATCACAAAAAAAAAATAATAAGAAAAAAAATAATAAAATATTAGAGGGGGGTTTCATCAAAACTTAATGCCATTAAATGTTTATTTAAATTATACTGACCAAAGGGTTATATTTAATAAATATTGATAGTTTTGCTATGCCTGAATCCAAAGGATAGTAAATAATTAAGAAAAGACTCCATCATCATATGAAAATATTAATACTAATAATTCTGAAATATGTATTGACTGAGTTGGTGAAATCGATTGCCTTAGTAACCCATTGGCTCCTTAAAGTTTAGAAATCCTAATAATTACACTCTCTCTATTAATTCATTAAAATTTTTAATTATTTTTTTTATTTTATTCTTTAATTTCTTTATTTCATAAATCGGTCTAAACTAAAATAAATATAGGAAGAGCTTTTCAGTACTTATTTTCAATCCTCTAGGGGATGATACTCTACTATTCACTTTATTACTTGATCGACTGGTGTACTTGCCCATAGATAATAGATTAGCAAAAGATTAGTTGGGGGGGTTAATGGAGGGGTGGTGGCTACTCGGATGTGGGGTGGAGAGCCCTAGGGGTTGGGTTAGTCCTTAATTATTTTTTTAAATTTTAAAGAAATAATAAAAATAAATAATAAAATAGTAAATAATTAATATTATTAATTAGTAATTAATAATAGTAAAATGATAATAAATTGAATAAATGATAATAGTAATAGTAATAATGTAATAGTAAAAGTAGTAATAACAATAATAATATTAATAATGGTAATAATAATAATAATATAAGATATAATAATAGTAGTAATTAGTAAGTAAGTAAATAATAACAATAATAAATAATAATAATAAGAATTTAATTGAATAAATAATTTAATAAAAAATATAATAGTAATAATAAATAGTAAGTAGTAGTAATAATAAAATAAGTAAACAGTAAGTAGTATAATAATTATTAATAATAGTATAATAATAATAATAGTAATAGTAATAATGTAAAATAATAATAGTAAAAGTAGTAGTAGTTATAATAATAATAATAACAATAATAGTAATTATAATAGTAATAGTAAAAATAGTAGTAATAATAATAATATACAAAATTTAATTGTAAAATAATTTTAATTGATATTGTTTAAATATTTAAAATAGATATTTTTTATAATTAAAAATAGTTAGGTTTTTTAATTATATTTTTAATCTTTTATCTTGTTAATATTTTATCTTTTTTATTTATTATCTCTATATTTTATTATGATTATATTTAATATTTTTAATTTACATTAATTAAAGGTTTTAATTTTTAATGCATATAAACATTTCGGCTGAGATTCGGATCGAGTTTCGAATCAGGGATATGAGTTAGGATCCTATTCGAGATTTGGGTCATGAATTTGGAGTCGATCTCACAATCTGGGATCCTATCTGGGATCTTGGTCTGGGATGCATGTCCGAGATCCGTTTGAGATTTGGATCCATGGACTTAGATCGAGTTGAATTTTGGTCAGATCCATGTCATGAACCAGGTCAAATCTCGATCGGGATTTAGTGGGTCTAGTTCGGGATTCGTTCAATGACTGGATCCGATTTGGATCCAATCCAGGATCCTTGGGGGTCTAGGATCCCTATCTGGTAATGATTTAATGATGCATATTGATTGTATATCTTAACTCCTATTTCAAAGTCGAATTCACCAGGTGTAGGTCCCCAAAATGGGACTTTTGAACGGCTCCTTGGATGCTCCAATTGGGCAGTTCAACAAATACAGTCAATATTTTATTATTGTCATGGTGTTTTTAGTTCTATTTCATTGAAAAAATTCCCATATGGTTGATCTCATTTTGTTCTTTAGGTACATATATAGATGTGGTTAAAATGATCCATCTAAATCTGTGTACTTGAGAAAATTGTAGGAAAAATGTTGCCAAAATTTTTTTGGATATGAAACAAGAATCAAAGCTAGTGACAATAATAAATAATGATGCTTTTTGAAAGGGAATAGGACCACACTATTATTGAAGAGTTGGGAAGTTAAGGATTCCATTGGAATGCATTATCTTTGGTTTGTAATATGGATATACGACAAACAGTTGGAATGATGTTTCAGGGATATTTTCTTACTCTGAATATCAAAAAGATGTTCAAGATTTTAATTGGAATTTGCTAGTATACATGCTGATTAAGTGGCCTAGTTGATAAAGTGGTCGCATGAAAAGATGTTGCAATAATGATATATCTTGCGTATCAAACTTGTTTGAGGAGCATCTGCTACATTTTGGTATGAGACAAGAAGTATACTCGATAGATATGCATGGGAAGGATCAAATCCGAATTGAAGTTGTGTGACTGTACGATGACGTATCGGAAGATGAATATTGAGCTGCTTGAATCTATCAAACATCTGTGTAGTATAGGTTCACTATTAAGATGATTTATATCAAGGGTTAGCTCAAATATTATGAGTTGCTAGTGCATCTTTAAGTAAAGTTCGACATGAAAATAATTAATTGAGGTAGACAAGGATTTTTGAAACAATTTGCCAAAGCTTTGTTTGGGATGCACAAGAGCCACTCTAACCCAATAGTATGAAGTTCTCCAAGTTTAGAAGTTTTTGATCAAATTTGCTTCATATTAAAACTGTGAAACCAAAGGAGTTAGAAGTTTTTTATACACAATTTAGCATTGATTAAAGTAGCTCTTCCCGATGGGATCGATATTCTTCCAAATTATATAGCTGAAGCAAAAAAATATATATGCGGGAATTGGGACTTTGGCTTATATTTCCTATATCATGCCCTGCAAAAATGATTATTATTTATTTTACAAGAAGAATGAGCAAGCAAGTGAATGTCCATAATGTTGGTGAGTCTAGGTACATAAATCCAATAATTAGGAAAGGAAGGAAGACCACCTCATAAGTTTTAAGGGTATTTTCCATTGATTCAGCTTCAAATTTTTTTGTATATGCCACAAAGATAGCTAAAAGAAATGAGATGAGCATCATGAAATAGTAGATTTTCCTGAGGAGAACATACTTAGCCATCCGGTTGACTCTATTAGTATGAGACTCGATGCAAAGTATCCACTTTTTATGAGTGACTTTGTGCAAATATCTGGCTTGAATCTAGGCGATAGATGGATTTAAATCCCCTTTTTGGAAAATATTTGAGCACTTCCTACAGCAGTGGCTGTTGATGCTAGTTGAGTAATATAATATGTTATCTTAAAAATGCATGACAAAGAGCCATTTATTTTTATGTCAACTATGTTCGGGTAAGCGAAAGCACCAAGATAAGAAGATTGAAGATATATCTACAATCCTTAAATTAAGATCTGAAGAAGCCATGAAAAAAATGAAGTACAGACATATGATTTTGTCAGTCGGAAGAAATTTTAAGTTGCATGCATCAATTTTATGGACCATAAATGATGTTCCTACTATATGAAAACTATTTGTGGAGTACCAAGGGATATCTGGCATGTCCAATTGCAACAGGATATGTCCTTAACATTGTAAAGCATGGAAGAAAAATCTGATTCAATGGGGTCAATCGGTGGTTTCCTACGTGCTAATCACTCTTAAAGGAACTCCGTTTATATATCATATTTTGATGGTAAAGGTCTGAACTGATGTCCATACACTTAAGGAGCTAAATGTGGAATGAAAGTTTAGAATAACTTGAAGCTATTGAAAATGTAAATTTAAAAAAAAAATACAGAATACTCACAAGAGAAAGCATACTGACAAGTAGCTGATTTGGAAGAAAGACGAAGCCCGTATTTTTTCAATAATATACCATTACTAGAAGAACTACTACTTTATCCATAACCTTGATGTAGATGTAACATTGAGAAGAAATATTGTGATAATGTCAATCGCAACAGTATGAACATATAGGTAAAAAATAAAGATAATTCCAAAAGCACGCCTTGATTTGCCAAGAAAATGTAAAAATCTGCCGAGCTACAATTTAGTTCATCGAGTGATAATTTTTTTTTGCCATTAGCATGTTATTCACTTTTGGCAAGGAGAAGAAGAATTTTTATGGATGGTTCAAAAAGCTATAAAATTTTCTGATTGCTTATGCTTCCAAATATATTTATGAATATCTTTGATACAATGAACGGTTAATAATTCCCTGGCATGAAAAAATCATGACTTTCATGTGATGATTGCCATGTGCTTTGACTTTCCTATGGTAATGCATGGCTATTCTAAATAGTGATATTCCAAAACCCTACAATTGATGAGTTGGAAAGTACCTTTTTAGAGAACTGTTGTTGCCCAAAGTTGAAAGAATTAACTTATCGAGAAAGTTTGAGAAGGATATTGTGCTTTATTTTTGTAACGTTAGAAAAAATCTTTCCACCATCAATTTTGATGTTATGGTGCAACTTGGTTGTTCATCCAAGGAAACTTCTTTGGCCAACCCTCAGTACATATCGATGGATATATCTATTGAAAGATAAAGAAATCATAATCTCTTTGACAATTCAGTATAATATGTAAATGTATTTAAGAAGTCTTTAAATTAATTTTATATTATAGATTTTGTGTACCCTAAAATAGTAAAATGTTCGCAATAAGGGCATGGCTGGAAGGGTCCATAGTAAGCATAACATAGTTTTATGGAGTGTGCTGCTGCGATATATCTTGATGATATCGAAATAAGAATTTCAATCATGCAGATGTAACACTGACTCTGAATGAGATGGACGATGAACTGATACATTCATATTCAATAAATGGTGTCGACCCATGGGTGTAGAAAGAATATAAGAGTTTTTACGGACATGAATGAGCTATCCAAGCATACTCTTATCTAAATAATTAGAAGAAATTAAAGATTTTAATTAGTATTATCTTAAGCATATTTTAGTGTTTAACTATTTTTTTTTCAATATCGATGTAAAATTAAAAATGATGACTTATTGGCTAGTGAGCACAGAATATACTAAATCCATGAGAGAATAAATACATAATGTTTGATGATCAACATAGGATGGAATTATGCCAAAATGATTTTGGGCATATAAGTTTTGGTAAGTATTTAAGATATTATATTTATAATTATGCAATTAATTACTTGGTAATCAACATAATTTTTTTGGCTTATACTATTGTAGATGAATCCTAAAGTATTCAAAATAAAGAAAGAGGTGTGACCGATGAGTTATACAATTTAGCACATAGTTTCTGATCGAAGAGTTAACTACCTACACATCCTTAATATCATTAGAGGAATGAGATTTTCGTACAAGAAAGCTTGAGGAGCAAAGATGAACCAGAATAGTGGAATTGCTAACAATAGGATATAAAGGAAAAGAGGAGATGAAATATCTTGGGTGTATTGATAGATATTCGTAGAATTAATGTTGGGTCCAAAATAGTATTCCATTATAGTGTGAATGGTGGGATATTACAAATACAGAAAGATTGATTCATATCAAATCTAATACTTAATCAGTAATAAATTTTGCATGAACATGATACCAGAAATGAGCCGTAATAATATCAGCAACTCAAGTGAAACAAGTAATTATATTTAAAGGATCCAAAATATCAAATGAATTGGCATGTCCGTACAAAAAAATAATACCTAAAGGCAGTATATGACATACCAAACACCAACTAGAGTGAACAATAATTCAATCTATATAAAAAGGAAAAAGATTTTCAAGAAAAGAAAGAAATTATAACATTGACGCAAGCAATCTTATTTGACGACAAAACTTATGACAGCCCCTTTGAATATGGCTGATCTACCATTCATAAAGTGAAACTAATTTATGTATTTAATTCTGATGATTTCGGAGGATAAATTGATGGTTTCATAAATGATGGACAAGAAGAAGATGATACATTAATCGATCTATTATGATTCGGAGGAGGATCTAACAATCAGGAAGATAGAAACAAATATTGAATAAGTATGAAATCTATATTCCTTTGTTGAATCTTCTCTGGCAATAATGAAATATGCAATAAAATCTAATCATTAAATTTATATATTTTCTTACTATTATATTCATTATTATATTTATTTAATATGTCAAGTATTTTAATATGCATAGTTTAAGCATTGCAGGTTTGGTGCCCGGAGAGATATGTATGAACATTCACTTCCCCAGCCTATCCCGAGCTTCTCCATTTTCCACTGCTTTGCAATCCATCGAAGTCACCGGAGGGCCCTATACAGGCAGTCCGAACTGAGGCAATGGTTTGAGTGAGGTGGGCTAGAGATGTATTTTTAATATTTTCATATAATAAATATTTAATTTTAATTTAACCTTATTAAGTTTTAATAGATGGCTGCTGATAATTATACTAATAATTCTCATATTATTTTTTTAAGGTCATTCTTTTGGTGGTGAGGTGAGGCGAGGTTTCGCGTCAAAGAACCTTGCCCTTGAGCATTGGAGATGCAAACATGGGGACAGTGTCTCCACATCCGAGAAAATTCCATCAGGCTATACCGGGCCCTATTAAGGGATAGTGCGAGCTATAGCAGACTGAGCTGGGCTAATCAGTTTGCCATATGTTATGTCCAATGATACTCCTGTTGATTGGCCATCAAGGTTACATGACCTCAGAGAAGGTCTACTATAGCCACTTGTAGGTATAAATATATAATTTATTTTAAAAATTTAATAAGCACTATATCTTATAAATATTTTTTATTTATAGGCTAATTTTTTGAACCATTATTTAATTTGAGCACAGATCACGTACCGATGAGCTAATAAGATGACTCATTTATGCTCGTATTTCAAGAAGTACCGACATTATATTCAATTGCGCCACTGGTATGTCTGTATGCACGATCCAGAGGGTGGAGGAGCATATAGTGGCCATATGATAGCATCACATGAAAGAACTAAGCCTAATCAATATGCCATCACGTATCAAGTGATCCGACATATTAGGTTAACTTTTTTTTATTAAAATTTAATAAATTAAATATTATTTATTTTTTAAATTTAGTTCTACTGAACTAATTTGAATGTTAACTATGCATGATCGATGTGCTAGAAATGCCGCGAATTCGGCAAGACGACCGTCTCGCATTATGGTGGTTCGAGGCCAATTCATATCATCATATGGAGCAAATGGTAAGTATTTTCTATTTACATATTTTTAAATCTTTTAACTATTTTAAATTTTTTTTATTAATTATTCTTAAGATATAGAGAGATATAGAGAGTGCGAGATTCTTAGTAGGATCTCAGAATCTTACCAGCGAACCCATACAGCTGATGTGTTAGGAAGGTGGATAATGGCTCAGGAGCAAGAAGCTTATGTAAGTTTTGTTCAACTATTTTTTTCATTGTATTTTAGTTTTTTAGTATAAATTTAGATAGCTATAAATTAATTTTTAGGAAATTGTTATGATAGACAATAGATCCTAGCCTATCCTAGAGGGCTCGACGCGTACCATAGATGACGAGATCTTAATGATTGGGTGCTTGGTAGCGAGATCCTATTTATGTTAGAAGGCTAGGGCATAAGGAATCCAGAGCTCTAAACTCTGTTACATCCATCTAGGGCTAACCATTCATGCTGGTTATGATATTCAGTCTGGACAAAGATATATAGAGAATAGGCTACTGGGATCCGACAAACAGGCTTACTGAGTTGACCTAACAACGTCGATATACCAGTTTGTTCTAAGACATGGATGATGGAGCGATATGGCAACCAGATGGAGCAAATGAATGCAGATGATGAAGGTAGTAGTAGGCCAATCCAAGCTTTTCTCTAAGTACTCTCCTCCAACTCATTTTCTTCTCCAGATACTAACGGATTGCTTTGCCGACCGTCGGTCTATTTCTATATATTTTTATTTTTTTTGGATGATTTATATTTATAAAAGTACTTTCTATAATTATATTTTATATAATGAAATGAATAATTTAATTTATAGATGAATGATGAAATTTATTTTATGATTTTTATTTTAATTTTTATAATATAAAAAATAATTATAAAATATAAAATATATCTTTTTAATAATTTTTTTAATAAAAAATAATATTTATGATGGGAATTATTTATGATAGATTACTTTTTTATTATAAATAATTTATTATTTATGAATTGAAAAATAATTCATACATAAATAAAAATTTATTTGTAAATGAAATATAAATCCATTATAAATAAGAAAAATTATTTTGATAAAAATAATCCATCACAAATAAAAATGATTTATGATGAAAATAATCCATCATAATAAAGATTATTTATGATGAGAAATTATCCATCATAAATAATTTATTTGTTTGCGATGGAAATACTCTTCTATCGTAATAATTTTTTTATTTACAGGTGGGAAATTTTTTTATCAAAAAAATATATTTTATGATTAATTTTTTTCAATCATAAATAATTTTATCATAGATAATTTAATAAATAAAAATATATCTGAAAAATTTTATTGTAAAAAAATTATAGTGATGAAATGATGAATTTTTCATCGCTAATTAATTATTTGGCGATCACCCAATTTTTTTCGATGAAGAATTAGAATGAGAAAAGTCCTGTCACTTAAAAATACTTAATTATGCAAGGAAAAATTGATTATTTGTGATGAAATAATTTGCATCGTAAAAAAATAAGATTTATTGTAGTGAAGAACCCCCTCGAATGGGAAGAGATGGCCCTAAACCATTCTTTTCTCCTATATTGAATGGCATGGCAATCTAGCTCATTAAATTACTGCTACCTCAAAATTAAACATATCTAATATGCTATCTTTTTAGATTTTAAAAGACATATATAGTTAATATTAAACTACCTAGAGCTCAATACCATTAATGGGAAAACTTATAGAATTTCTAGCATTCATTTTAAAAATTTTTTTTTAAAAAAATAAATAAGCAGAATTAAATGATTAATCTAATTAATCAGATATGCTATGTGATCCTAATCATGTCAAAATCCTATATGTAAGATTGTAATGTGACATATATGCATGTAAGAAAAATTTGAAAAATAAAATAATAAGTAGTAAATCTTATCTACTAACGGTTTCCCATACCTGTGTTCAGAACATAATACTTTCGCATGGATTAGTCGATCATTCATAATTTGAGAAAGGCTCGATCGAAGAGGCTGTCTCATTAACAACATCGATCCGAGCCACATACAAGTGTCTGGCTTCTATGGAATCGTCTCCCATATAGGCTCGCTGACGCTCCTCAGAGTGGCCTAGTCTCGATGTCAAAATCCTTGACAGTTGATGTAGATCAATCTGAAAGTTTGATCTCTTTTCTTCTAAATTTTTTGGATGCCTCTAGAAAACCTAAGAAAAGATACGGGGAGGTAAAGGAAGGTCTCTGAAAAAAATCAGGAATTATGACACCATCAGCTTCAAGTTTCTCACTTCTTCTCGAACCCTAGGATAAAACTCTAGACAGCCACGTCACCTAGAACCCTACACCAACTACTCTTTTTGAATTTTTTTTTTCTTTAGAAGAATCTCAGAATTTCCTCATGCACACAAGTTGGTCCTATCAGTAGAGGACCTCCTCCTCTTGATTGTCTACCATGAACCCCATTCAAATCCCTTTTTATTTTGCAACCAAATAAGTTGGTAAGAGCGCGCAATATGAGGGATAAGATTTAGTTGGTTAGCATTTGAATTCAACTCCCATTTTGAATTCAATTTACAAACCAACCTATCCCAATCCATTAGGGTCATGATTAAAAGGGTGTGAACTCCTTTTGTTTCATGGGGAAATTATGGAATTCTAATTTTTCCATGGAAGAAAGGTGGGCAAAAGTCAAAAGTTGGTAGGGTTAAGTCTTAGTCCAAACTAGACTTCAAATTATTATTTCATTAAGCCTCAACCAAACCAATTTGGTTAGGATAATAATTAGACCAAAATAAGCCAACTAAATTAAGACTTACTAACAAGAATTAT
>QRFJ01000457.1:39201-59685 GCA_006176705.1 Cocos nucifera
GAACTCTTTGGTGCCAACTTCACTAGGCTTATCCAGTTTTGGAACCAACTTTAATGAATTTTTGAAGGACTCTATCTGATATGATTAGATGATATCACCCTACCAATCAGATTTAGATCTGACTAAATAAAGGCCTCTGATTGATCAAGGTGATGTGGCACTGCATGATGCAGCAGGGTCTATCTAAACCCTGTCTGCACCTAGGGTTGTGAGCTCTTAGCCAATCCACCATGCTGCAAGGATACCCTTCTCTCTTTCATGCCTCCCTCTGATCCTCTCTCTCCCTTCTCCACACCTAAAGAGTTAGGCACAAGTCCAAGAGTGGTCCAAGAAAAATTAGTGCCGAGATCAAGAAGAAGGCAGTACTGCTGCTGCTTCTTCAAAAAATTTTTGAAGAACCTTTAGATCAGATCCAGATCTGATCTTTGGGATATTGATTTAGAAGAAGAAGACCTTCATTTTCCATCTAAGTAGACTCCGATAGAGGCCAAGCACGTGCGTGGCTCGATCCAGAACCTCAGGAGCATTAAGATTATCATTAGGATAATCGGATTACCCTAATCAAGTACATTAGATGTTTATTATTTAAATTTAATTTTTTTATTTAATATCAAATCATCATGATTAGATCTAAGAACTCTTAGATCTGATTAGATCATAGAAATTTTTTTCAAAAAATTCATCTCAGATCTGATCAAATCTGGATGATCCTGTGGCAGAAAATAAGATTTTTCTTCACCTATATCCTTGTTTTAGTATCTGTATACAAGTGATTGTAAGATCAACCATTCTCTATTGGAAAATATATTCCAAAGCTAATCATCTAAGTGGTAGATGATTAGAATTAGTATATGAATTATCTAATAATAATAGTTATTTGGATGGTTCATCATAAAAGTTCTATCTTCCTTAAATGACCTCCTAAATTATGATGAAGTTCTTAGAACCATAATTAATCAATAAAGAAAGATTTATTAGATGGTTCTTAAATTATTCATAACCAAATGATAAGTTATTAACAAAGATGATAACTTATCGAGTATAGGTCGTTGTATGCCATATGCGTTGGTTGTCCTCATAACCAAGTGGTGTAGAGATATAGGCATGGCATCTAGGTGAGATATAGGGGTACTGTTAGATATATGTGCCCTAGAAGCCAAAATTGGCTGACACTTGTAATACACTTCTAAGGGCAAAATTGTAATTTTGACTATAATTAATGAAATGGATTATTTTCTATCACATATGTGTATTTAGTGTCTGTGATACATCCTTTGAGTTAATGGTAATGATAATTCATATTTTCAAGAGTTGAAAATTTAAGACATGAATAATCATTATTAACTCATAAACAGCTCCCGACCATAGGATCATCACGAGGATGGTGATTGATCTGGAAGGTTGGTGTACGATCGCTTCTCTTTAGTAGATGAGTCTTGAGTCTACGGTGTGGAGACACCGGAGCGAGAGTACAGGTACTCGTTAGAGAATGAGGGCACTGAGCGTGACCACCTCGAGTAGTCATTAGGGAGTCTACCTTCTCGTCAATGACTGACTCGATGCTGCAGTAGTGTGTCTGGTTCTTTGACCTGAGATGCATCGACAGTTCACCTTGAGGGTGTTATAGTTTGACTACACCATTACTCGGTCTCCTAGCCATATGGAACCCTGAGGTGTATGTTGGCTATAGCATGTTCATTGTAGGAACTGGATTGCATCAAGATGGAATCTATCTACCTCGGTGGTAGAGGAGTAGCCCTATGATGATCATGAGAATCAAGTCCAGAAATCCATGGCCATGGTAGAGTGAAATAATAGAAAGAGTTTCTATTTAGATTTTCACATTGGACTCGAATCGAATGATTACATCATATGACAGAGACTAGGGTTTGACGAGTTCACCTTAACCCTAATCTGATCGGGGCTCAAGATAGAAGAACTGAATCACACAGGTAGCTGCACCAAGAGGTTCGCATTCAGCTCTGATGGGTTGCCACCATATACTGCTAGGTGTCACTGGTGGATTTTGGGAGCAATTAGAATGATTTAGATGATCGATCATTCTAGCTGTTCGAATCAGAAGAGTTCTGATCCATCGAAAGGAGTTTCGATGATGTCTATGATAGAGATCATGACATATCCCATTACCATACAGAACTGAACCTAACTGGGTCACACAAACAAGGGTTTGAATCTGGTGATCATCAATTGAACTGATCTAGTTCAATTGATCTGAATGAGATTCAATTAGGTTCAAGGAAAATCGTGCTAGCACTCGATTGAACCTAACGTTCTTCTTTTACTATCATAAATAAGTTGTCCTGACTGAGCCAAAGGAGTTTGTGCTCAATCAGAGGCCTTCATATGGTCTGACTGGAGGTTGTCCAAGTCAGAATAAGGTTGTCTTATTTGTAAGACATTACCTGCCATTTTTGGTCACCTGCCATTTCTTGTTCTTTGACTTTGGTCAAAAGTCTACCTTTGACTGGTCAAACGTTGACCATTGACCCTTTGACTTTTGACCACATGTCATGCACCTATTGGAGAGCTGGTGGGGGCCTGTCCCCCTGCCAGAACCTGGCAAGGAGAAGGGCGCACGCCACCCTAGGGTGGCGTGAGCCCAAGTAGGAGGCGCCTAGGAGTCCTTGTTGGACCAAGGACTCCATCTCCCTTTTGGATTCCAATTAGAGTTCTACTAAGAATCCAGTTTGACTGGTCTTAGGCACCCTCTAAGGAGGAATCCAGGGGTCTCTATTCCAACCAATCAGATTTAGATCTGATTTCACAAAGGGTTGTGATTGGTTGAGGAGGAAGAGGAGTTGGATCACAAGAGGTCTATAAATAAGACCCTGCGCCCAACCCTAATTCTGAAGTGAAAAAGTAAAAGTGAAATTCAATAGATTTCCCCCCAAGGCTGCCTCTCCCCTCCTTCTCCATGCCATAACTCTCTTCTCCCCTTGCTCTCCACGTCCAAAAGGAGTTTTGGACTTAGGTTGGTGCGATTCAGATCAAGGAAAGGCGATCAAAAGCAAGAAGGCTGCGCTGCTGCAAAAGGACGACTGCTGATCTTCAAAAGAGTTTTGAAGATCCTCCAGATCAGATCCAGATCTGAATTTTTGGAGGTGTGATAGAGAAGAAGAGGATCTCCAGATCCAACCCGAGTGGATACCGGTAGAGGCCAGGCGCTTGCGTGGCTAGATCCAGAACCTTCCGCTGCAATCAGGATCATCTAACAGGGTAATAGGATTACCCAAATCAGGTAAATTAAATTTGATTTAATTTATCTTATTTTATTTTATTTATTAAAATAATAAGAATCAGATCTGAAACATATCAAGATCTGATTAGATCAAGAGAAAAAATTTTTGAAATATATCTCTTGATCTGATCAGATCTGGAACGAACCTGGACCGGAAAATCAGGATTTCCCTTCAACTGGTATCAGAGCCATGGTTCTAAATTGTTTAGATCTGATTTTAAATTTATTTTAATTAAAAATAATGTGATTTCAGATGTCACATGAGATGTGATCAGATCTGAAATCAGAAAAAATTAAAATTAAATGAATTTGGATCTAAGATTAGAAGATATGCATGACTAGTTCTAGAATAGAATAGTTCTATAGAATAGTTTTGCATGTTTTTGATTTAATCTGATTAAATCATATTTTAGATCTTTTATTTACTATTTTTTTGATATTATAAGTGTTATAATAACATCTGAAAAAATAGCAAATAAAAATTATTTAATTTTAAATATCATATGAGATATGATTGATGCATGTCTAGACTAGTTGTAGAATAGTTCTACATAATTATCTAGATTAGAATTTATTTTGATTAGATCAATTTAAATCTAATTTTTTAGATTATTATGAGATAATTTAGATCTGAAAATATGCATGATTATGATACATGAGATGTATGCAAAATATGCCATGATTAGATCTAAATTTGTATATGAGATATATGATATAGATCTATAAACTGTTTTGTAGTATTGCATGTTCCTGATTAAGGCGTTCCTCTTGGCCGTCCGGTCATAAGAATGAAGAAGGGTTTAAAGGCCCTCTCTTCCCATTCGATGGGGTGTTCTTATGATGTGTAGGGGTGCTGCGTGTTCGTCCTTAATCAGAAACCCAAAACTTACTTTCTGCAAAACCCTAGATCCTGAAACCCTAGGATTTATTGTGCATATTTTGTTTATGAACCCTAACTTAATTAAGAATTAAGTTTATGGAATATTAATTAGGTCTAAAATTGAGAATTTCAGATCTAAGACATATTCATAATACTGGGTTCGGGCTTGGGTAGCTCAATTAGGTCTAAGCGGTTGATCAAACCGAATCAAGAGTTGGTTAGATGGGATCAACAATGCTTAAATTGACCAGCCTAATAGGATTAAGTCTGGGTCAAGATCGAGTCACGATCAAGCAAGACCTAATTAGGCTCAGAGGTTAGAGTCTGGATTGTAGGCTAACCCAATTGGTTCTGACTCAACAATTTGGTGTCTAAGGTAAGTTTGGCACAGACGACCGACTGGTTTTTAATTGGAAGCTACTCGACCTGAATGCGTTCTTGTGCGAGTTAATGGCATATTCCTTCCACCGGTCTCACTTACCTGGCCATATCTGTTGACACAGTTCTGATCTGAGGTGGTCAATAATCCGAGCTAACCCATGCCACTAGGTTAGTCATAATTGTTATGACTAAGCAAGTCTAGTTTAATGAGACCTGAATCAATTCTTCCTAAGAAAAGATTAAGTCTGAGGTCTTCCACCATTGTAGATGTGCGGGCCCTTCCCGGGGTTGATTGTTCTCGGCTGGATACAGTGGCTCAGTTGCACCGGGAAGATGCAACCATGTCTATTAGGCATTGGATGCTATGGGCTGGAGGATGAGTTGGGCTCAATATTCCGGATACGGTGAGAGACCCAATTAGGAACCCAGTCTATGCAAATGGTGGGTCTGACTTAACTAAGGAGTGGATCAATATTCCGGATACGGTGAGATTCATGAATTAGAGACCAAGTTTGGGTGCACCATGATTAGAGAATCATTGAACAAGAGTTGTTCACTCATTGGCTAACCCATCACCAATAACTGTTAGGTGAGGTGATGAGTCAGTTGGTGAGACCGCACCACCCACTAGAAATCATTAATCGTGGAGATTTTCGCATCTCTACAGAGGGAGTGTAGGGATCCGAGAAAATAGTGGGAGCTAATTTGTTTAAAAATAAAATCCCTAAATAAATTGGTCAAGTCAAAATTACAGTATCTAACTAGAATCTTTGACTCTCTACAGGAAAATGTCTGCGTCCAACCCATTGGCACGTATCCTGGACACACATAGACTGACTGGACCCAATTATAAAGATTGGCTCAGGAACTACAAAATTGTTTTGGGTTCAGAGAAGTTAACCCATGTTTTGGACCAGGACCCTCCCACCTTACCAGCTCCGTCCATCCACTGAACAGAGAGCGTCTCTGGAAAAATGGATTGACGAAGACAATAAGGCCAGATACTTACATGTTGGGCTCGATGTCTGATGAGCTCCAGCGCCAACATGAAGATATCGGGACTGCTCGCCAAATGTTGGCTCACCTACAGGAGATGTTTGGTGAACAGAGTCGCGCAGCCAAATATCAAGTCACGAAACGATTTTTTAAGGCTAAGATGCGTGATGGGCAGTCAGTCCAAGATCACTGTCTGACAATGATCAAGGACATGGAAGAGCTTGAGAAGCTCGGTGTGAAGTTGGACTTGGACTTGCAGAATGATATTATTCTGCAATCCTTGACTGATGCATATGGGCAATTCATCATGAATTACCACATGCATAAACTTCAGAATTCCTTGGCCGAGTTGAATGAATATGCTGGTTACCGCTGAGCTTTCTATGAAAGGTTCTAAAGGCTCAGTTCTTGCTATGGAACGGACTTCTTCCAAAAGAAAGTCTTATGGAAAGAAAAAGAAGTCTGTGAAAAAGCAAAAGGTGGAAGGATCAAAGAAGAAGAAGGCAGAATCGAAGAAGAAAGGCCGATGGCAAAGGAAAGTGTTTCCATTGCAACAGCGACGGCCATTGGAAGCGGAACTGCCCTACTTACCTGGCCACCCTAAAGAACAAGAAGGAAGGTCCTTCTGGAGGTATGCTCGTTATTGAGTCTAACCTTACGGTTTCTTCTGCATCCAGTTGGGTGCTTGACTCTGGTTCTAGTGCTCATCTGTGCACTTCTATGCAGGGTCTTGAGGATAGCAGGAGGCTGAGGGATGGAGACATGATCCTACGCATCGGTAATGGAGCAAGAGTTGCTGCAGTAGCCGTGGGAACATACCCTCTTCGATTACCATCTGGTTTAGACTTAGTTTTAAAAGACTGTTATTATGTGCCTGCAGCTAGCAGGAATTTGATTTCTGTTTCATGCTTAGCACAAGAAGGTTATGTGATCACCTTCTTTAAGGACCATTGTAACATTCTTTATGAAAGAAATAAAATTGCAAATGGTTTCCTTGTTAATGGTCTTTATCAGTTACATATTGATGTACCTATTTTAACTATCGAGCAAAACGTGAATGCCAAACGACCTAGGGATAGTCCAAACGATAGATATCTATGGCACCTGAGATTAGGTCATATAGCAGAAGATAGGATTAACAAATTGAAGAAAAATGGGCTATTGAGTCCATTGACTTTCGAGTCATATCCAACTTGTGAATCTTGTCTTCAAGGCAAAATGACTAAACTCCCTTTTGTTGGACATGGGGAGAGGGCCACAGATCTCCTTGCCCTAGTACATACTGATGTGTGCGGCCCATTTGATGTGCCGGCTAGAGGCAATTTTGTCTACTTCATTACCTTTACCGATGATCTGTCTAGGTATGGGTATGTGTATCTTATGAGACATAAGTCTGAAGCTTTTGAAAAGTTCAAAGAATTCAGACATGAAGTAGAAAAACAAACTGGAAAACCCATTAAGGTTCTTCGATCAGATCGAGGAGGTGAATACCTTAGCCGGGAATTCCTAGACTATCTTAAGGAAAATGGCATAGTCTCTCAATGGACTCCACCAGGAACACCTCAACTCAACGGGGTTTCAGAACGGAGAAATCGGACTCTATTGGATATGGTTCGATCCATGATGAGCTTCACAGACCTCCCAGATTTTCTTTGGGGACATTCATTATTAACTTCAATCTATCTACTGAATAGGGTTCCCTCTAAAACCATTCCTACCACACCGTATGAGATATGGCACGGTAAGAAACCAAGTCTGAGTCATCTCAGAATTTGGGGTTGTCCGGCTTATGTCAAAAGACAACAAGCGGACAAGTTAGAGTTTAGGTCCTTCAGAGCTCGATTCATAGGATATCCTAAAGAGTCATTAGGATACTATTTCTACATTCCAGAAGACCACAATGTGATTGTGAGTCGACATGCCATCTTTCTTGAAAAATAGTTTATTCAAGATAGTGGCATTGGAAAGCAGATTAAAGCTTGATGAGAAAGTCTCACAAGCAGAAACGAGCTAAGGACCAAGTGGAACCAAATCAGGTTGAGCCAATAAGAACACTACCTCCTCCACCTCGTAGATCGGAAAGAGTTTCCCGTCCCCCTGAAAGATACTTAGGTATTATTTCAGAGGACGTAGAGGAAATGTTCCTCATAGGTAATGGTGCTCATGGTGATGATCCCAAAACCTACAACGAGGCGATATCAGATATCGACTCCGAGAAATGGCTTGAGGCAATGAAGTCAGAGAATCGACTCGATGCACTCAAACCAAGTCTGGACCTTGGTAGATCCACCAGAAGGTATAGTACCTATTGGGTGTAAATGGATCTTCAAGAGAAAGATTGGTGCAGATGGGAATGTGGAGACATTCAAGGCTAGACTGGTGGCAAAAGGTTATAGTCAACGTGAAGGCATTGACTATCAGGATACCTTTTCCCCAGTAGCTATGCTAAAATCCATCCGCACATTGCTTGCTGTTGCAGCCTATTTCGATTATGAAATATGGCAAATGGACGTGAAAACGGCATTCCTAAATGGATATCTTGAGGAAGATATCTATATGGAACAGCCGCTAGGTTTCACATCCAGTGATACTGATCACAAGGTTTGCAAGCTGCAAAGGTCCATATATGGACTTAAGCAAGCATCTCGGAGCTGGAACACTCGTTTCAATGATGTGATCAAAAAGTTTGGTTTCATCAAAAATGAAGAGGAACCATGTGTTTTCAAAAGGGTCAGTGGGAGCGCTGTTGTCTTCCTCGTATTGTACGTGGATGACATCCTCCTTATTGGGAATGATATTCCCATGTTGACATCAGTCAAGATGTGGTTGTCCAAGGAATTCTCCATGAAAGACCTAGGTGAAGCATCCTTTATTCTAGGAATTAAGGTCTATAGGGATAGACCGAATAGGATGCTAGGACTTTCACAGAAGATGTACATAGAGGAAGTACTAAAGAGGTTTAGTATGGAAAACTCTAAGAGGGGATTAATACCCTTCAGACATGGTATTCATCTTTCCAAGAAGATGTGCCCCAGCACACCTGAGGAAATAGAACGCATGAGCAAGATCCCTTATGCTTCTGCAATAGGGAGCCTCATGTATGCCATGCTATGTACACGACCTGATATAGCCCATGCTGTGAGTGTCACAAGCAGATATCAGTCAAATCCAGGTGAAGAACACTGGACTTCTGTGAAATGTATCCTTAAGTACTTGAGAAGAACTAAGGATATGATGTTGGTCTTTGGTAATGGAGAACTCCAAGTGGTCCAGGGATACACAGACTCGGACTTCATGTCCGATATAGATGATCGAAAGTCGACATCTGGAGTCTGACTGTTTGTGCTGTCAGCTGGAAGAGTTCCAAGCAAACGGTGATACCATCTCATCCGCGATTACCTTGAGAAAGGTTACGTTGAGGTCAAGAGAGTCAACTCCACAGATAATGTGGCAGACCCACTTACAAAGCCGTTGGGCCAGCAGAAGATCGAAGCCCACCTTGAGAAGATGGGACTTAGACTTGTAGCCAATTGGCTTTAGGACAAGTGGGAGATTGTTAGATATATGTGCCCTAGAAGCCAGAATTGGCTGACACTTGTAATACACTTCTAGGGGCAAAATTATAATTTTGACTATAATTAATAAAATGGGTTATTTTCTATCACATATGTGTATTTAGTGTCTGTGATACATCCTTTGAGTTAATGGTAATGATAATTCATATTTTCAAGAGTTGAAAATTTAAGACATGAATAATCATTATTAACTCATAAAATGCTCCCGACCATAGGATCATCACGAGGATGGTGATTGATCCGGAAGGTTGGTGTACAATCGCTTCTCTTTAGTAGATGAGTCTTGAGTCTACGGTGTGGAGACACCGGAGCGAGAGTACAGGTACTCGTTAGAGAACGAGGGCACTGAGCGTGACCACCTCGAGTAGTCATTAGGGAAGTCTACCTTCTCGTCAATGACTGACTCGATGCTGCAGTAGTGTGTCTGGTTCTTTGACCTGAGATGCATCGACAGTTCACCTTGAGGGTGTTATAGTTTGACTACACCATTACTCGGTCTCCTAGCCATATGGAACCCTGAGGTGTATGTTGGCTATAGCATGTTCATTGTAGGAACTGGATTGCATCAAGATGGAATCTATCTACCTCGGTGGTAGAGGAGTAGCCCTATGATGATCATGAGAATCAAGTCCAGAAATCCCATGGCCATGGTAGAGTGAAATAATAGAAAGAGTTTCTATTTAGATTTTCACATTGGACTCGAATCGAATGATTACATCATATGACAGAGACTAGGGTTTGACGAGTTCACCTTAACCCTAATCTGATCGGGGCTCAAGATAGAAGAACTTAATCACACAGGTAGCTGCACCAAGAGGTTCGCATTCAGCTCTGATGGGTTGCCACCATATACTGCTAGGTGTCACTGGTGGATTTTGGGAGCAATTAGAATGATTTAGATGATCGATCATTCTAGCTGTTCGAATCAGAAGAGTTCTGATCCATCGAAAGGAGTTTCGATGATGTCGATGATAGAGATCATGACATATCCCATTACCATACAGAACTGAACCTAACTGGGTCACACAAACAAGGGTTTGAATCTGGTGATCATCAATTGAACTGATCTAGTTCAATTGATCTGAATGAGATTCAATTAGGTTCAAGGAAATCGTGCTAGCACTCGATTGAACCTAACGTTCTTCTTTTACTATCATAAATAAGTTGTCCTGACTGAGCCAAAGGAGTTTGTGCTCAATCAGAGGCCTTCATATGGTCTGACTGGAGGTTGTCCAAGTCAGAATAAGGTTGTCTTATTTGTAAGACATTACCTGCCATTTTTGGTCACCTGCCATTTCTTGTTCTTTGACTTTGGTCAAAAGTCTACCTTTGACTGGTCAAACGTTGACCATTGACACTTTGACTTTTGACCACATGTCATGCACCTATTGGAGAGCTGGTGGGGGCCTGTCCCCCTGCCAGAACCTGGCAAGGAGAAGGGCGCACGCCAAGGGTGGCGTGAGCCCAAGTAGGAGGCGCCTAGGAGTCCTTGTTGGCCAAGGACTCCATCCTCCCTTTTGGATTCCAATCAGAGTTCTACTAAGAATCCAGTTTGACTGGTCTTAGGCGCCCTCTAAGGAGGAATCCAGGGGTCTCTATTCCAACCAATCAGATTTAGATCTGATTTCACAAAGGGTTGTGATTGGTTGAGAGGAAGAGGAGTTGGATCACAAGAGGTCTATAAATAAGACCCTGCGCCCAACCCTAATTCAATGAAAGTAAAAGTGAATTCAATTGAGATTTCCCACATGCCCAAGGCTGCCTCTCCCCTCCTTCTCCATGCCATAGTCTCTTCTCCCCTTGCTCTCCACGTCCAAAAGGTGTTTTGGACTTAGGTTGGTGCGATTCAGATCAAGGAAAGGCGATCAAAAGCAAGAAGGCTGCGCTGCTGCAAAAGGACGACTGCAGATCTTCAAAAGAGTTTTGAAGATCCTCCAGATCAGATCCAGATCTGATTTTTGGAGGTGTGATAGAGAAGAAGAGGATCTCCAGATCCAACCCGAGTGGATACCGGTAGAGGCCAGGCGCTTGCGTGGCTAAGATCTAGAACCTTCCGCTGCAATCAGAATCATCTACAGGGTAATAGGATTACCCAAATCAGGTAAATTAAATTAGATTTAATTTATCTTATTTTATTTTATTTATTAAAATAATAAGAATCAGATCTGAAACATATCAAGATCTGATTAAGATCAAGAGAAAAAATTTTTGAAATATATCTCTTGATCTAATCAGATCTGGACGAACCTGGATCGGGAAATCAGGATTTCCCTTCAGGTACATCTACACTGAATGTGACTAATGTAGTACTCTACTATCAAGAGTAGCTAGCTAAGGCCAATGGATATAAATATCCCTTCGACCTAAGATCATCAGGTGACTTGCAAGCAACTCACTATATTTTGGTGCAGAACTGTCTGTATTTCTAATATAGGTTTGAAAGGTTTCTGAGTATAATCACATACTTGTAAAGTTGGTGTGTGAGTCAAGATGGAATTGACTACTCCTAATCAACTTCAAAAAGTGAATAACTCGTGTTTCAATTTAGCAAAATCTAGGCCTGGGAAATCCTCATGAGGAGTCACGGGATTTGTAAAATTTTGAGACATAATAGAGATGACTTGTATAAGTGTTGATAGCTTACCCAAAGTCATCTTGAACATTATTGGTTAAAGGAATGAATTATATGGTAACTATGGGCTAGGGTTCTAAGAATGTTGCTTTGCATACATTTGACATATTCAGACGTCGAAAATCATTGCTAGATGGTTACTTTAATTGGTACAAAAATTAATTTCTATACTAGCAGCTTAGGTTTGAACATATGGGGTCATACACATATAAGAGAATGTAACCTAATCAGATGGTTGATCGATGATTGAGAATCGTTCAAAGGTCAAATAATCAATGCGATTAATGTTTGACCTAATGCAAGTATTGCAGGAGGATTGATTAGTAATTAGATTACTAATTAGCTTAGTTTGATTAAGCAATCAAGCTAAAATTAAGTCTAGTTGAATTCAATTCATTTAGAATTAGTTTGGACTTAATTGGATTAAGTCTAATTGATTT
Organism: Cocos nucifera; assembly: GCA_006176705.1. Taxonomy (NCBI): domain Eukaryota; kingdom Viridiplantae; phylum Streptophyta; class Magnoliopsida; order Arecales; family Arecaceae; genus Cocos; species Cocos nucifera. The sequence continues at coordinate 51,365 of QRFJ01000457.1, forward strand.
ATTGGATAAGCTAGTTGCAAGGAAGAACAAGTTCCTATTCGATTAGGACTTGAGTGAACCTAATTTTTAATTTGATTAAAAATTAAATTAAGTTTAAATTTAATTTAATATAATTTAATTTAGCTTTTAATTGGATTAGAATTCTCTATTAATTAGGTTGACTCAAATCTAATTGGAATTGGGTTTGAAATTAAGTTTGACTTTGAAGAGTCCTAGTTAGATTTGGACTCATCTAATTTCCTTGCGCCACTAAGAAGCCCACACCCCACTTATTTTTCTAGATTGTTTATGTGATGTTTTCCATGACTAAGAAAGGTCTCCATGCCCTCTATTATCTAGAGTTTTTCTTAGAATTAAATTTGCTTTGGTCAAATTTAGAAATCGATTTTGATTTGGACTCTATTTGATAGAGTCCATGATCTCTAAAACTCCTACTTCTTTTCTCCATGCATTATTTTTTTGTGCACCATTTTTCAGATGTTTTCCAAGGCATAATCCTTCTTATTAGGAGTTGCTTTTATGTTTCCCATGCACAAAAAATCTAGGGAGACATCCAAGAGTTGGATGCCCCCAATCTCCTCCTTGTTTCCTAGTTTGATTAGGTCATTTAACCTAGTCTTCCCTAAAATAGTGGAACGCCAACTCAACCCACGCCCCTCTAATTTTTGTCACCCTTTTTTACTTCTTAATGTTCATGAGGTTTTGATATCTCATGCCAAAAAATTATGGGAGGGGGCATCCAAGAGTTGGATGCCCCCTTAACTTTCTTGTTTGAAATGTTTTGACTTGGTCTTTGACCTAGTGTTTGATTCCTATGGGACTCTTTGAAAGAAAAATCTAATTTTTTGGATTAGATTCGTTCAGATCTGATTGGATCAAGAGAGATATTTCAAAAAAAATTTTCTTAGATTCAGATCAGATCTAAGACTTTCCAGATCTGATATTATTGATCTAATAAGAGAAGATAAAATAAAATAAAATAAAGAATAAATTAAATCTAATTTAATTTATCTTGTTGAGGGTAATCTGATTATCCTATGATGATCCTGATGTCTGCCTAAGGCTCTGGATCTAGCCATGTAAGTGCCGGGCTTTTATCGGTATCTACTTGGGTAGGATCTGGAGATCTTCTTCTTTATCACCTCTCCAAAAATCAGATCTGGATCTAATTTTGAAGATCTTCATAACTTCTTTCAAAGATGTGAGTTGTCTCTTGCAGCAGTGCTGTCTTCTTTCTTTTCCTGTCGCCTTTCTCTTACTTGGATTGCACCAAACTGAAGCCCAAAAATTCTTGAGCATGGGTAGGAGAGAGAAGACCTGAAGATGGCATGAAGGAGGGAGAGGAGCAGCCTTGTGGCATGGGCAATGGATCAAGATTCTTTAGATCTTAGCGCAGACAGGGTTTTTATAGACCCTGTTGCGCCATGCAGTGCCACATCATCCCAGCCAATCACCATCTTTTATGCAATCAGATCTAAATCTGACTGGTAAGATGATATCATCTGATTCAATCAGATGAGAGCTCCTCTAAATTATCCATAGATGGCACCAAGACTGATCAAAGATAAGACTTTGGCACCACCTAGGTAGAAACCCCGAAGCAACTGGAGTCCCATCTGTATGGGACTCCAGATGCTCTATCCATGGATGCACGCCTTCCTAGGCATGCACCCATTATCCATCTACTTTTTAGTAGGTGGACTGGTCCAAAAATTCTCTCCTACGATGGCTTGACACATGGGCAGATGTCTAAGTATCAAAGGTCAACATTTGACCAAATGTTCGAAACAGGATTTAGCAGGTGATGAAAAATGGCAGGTGTTGCCTCAAATTCATCTCATAAATTAAGACAATCCTTTTCTGACTTAGACAAGCTCCAATCAGACTAAGTAAAGGTATCTAAGTGAGCCAAGACACATTTAGCTCAATTGAGATAAACTTTAATGATAATTAAAAGAGAACATTAGGCTCAATCGTGTGCTAGCATGATTTTCTTGAACCTAATTGAACTTTTTCAAATCAATTGAACTAGATTAGTTCAATTGATGATATTCAGATCGAAACTTTTATTTTTATGACTCAATTAGATTAGTTCTATATGGTAATGCGATATGTCGCAATCTCTATCATCGACATCATCGAAAAACCTTTCGATGGATCAGAACTTTTCTAATTCAGACAACTAGTATGATTGATCATCTAAACCATTCTAATTGCTCTCAAAATCCACTAGTGACACCTAGCAGCATATAATGGCAATCAATCAGAATTGAAAATGAACCTCTCGGTGTAGTTATCTATGTGATTAAGTTCTTCTATCTTGAGCCCCGATAGGATTAAGATTAAGGTAATCTCATCAAACCCTAATATCCATCATATGATTAATCATTCAATTCATGTCCAATGTGAAAACCTTAATAGAAACTCTTTCTATTATTTCACTCTACCATGGCCATGGGCTTATGGACTTGATTCTCATGATCATCATAGGGCTTCTCCTCATCTACCGAGGTAGATAGATCCCCTATCGGCGCAATCCAATTCCTACAATGAACATGCTATAGCCAACATACACCTCTAGATTTTGAATGGCTAGGAGATTGAGTTATGGTGTAGTCAAACTATAATACCCTCAAGGTGAACTATCGATGCACCTCAGATCAAAGAACCAGACACACAACTACAGCTTCGAGTCAGTCATTGACGAGAAGATAGACTTCCTAATGACTGCTCGAGATAGTCACGCTTAGTGCTCTCATTCTCTAATGAGTATCTGTACTCTCGCTCTGGTGCCTCTACATCATAGACTCAAGACTCATCTACTATGAAGAAGTGATTGTACACCAATCTTCTGGATCAATCACCATCCTCATGATGATCCTATGGTCATGAGCATTTTATGAGTTAATAATGAAAATTCATGTCTTAAATTTTCAACTCTTGAAAATAAGAACTATCATTATCATTAACTCAAGGAATGTATCACAGACACTAAATACACATTATGATAGAAAATAACTCATTTTATTATTTATAGTCAAAATTATAATTTTGCCCTTATTAGTGTATAACAAGTGTTAGCCAATTCTAGCTTCTAAGGCACACATATCTAATAAACTCCCACTTGACCTAAGGCCAATTGGCTACAAATCTAAGTTCCATCTTCTCAAGGTGGGTTTTGATCTTCTGCTGGCCCAATGACTTTATAAGTGGGTCTGCCACATTATCTGCGGAGTCCACTCTCTTGACCTCGACGTATTCTTTCTCGAGGTAGTCACGAATGAGGTGGTATCGTCGCTCGATATGTTTGAATTTTTGATGAGACCTTGGCTCCTTAGCAAAGGCTATGGCACCATTATTATCGCAGTATAGAAGAATGGCATCTGATGGCATTACTCCGATCTCTATGGCAAACTTTTTATACCAGAATGGCTCCTTCATAGCTTTTGACGTAGCGATGTATTCTGCTTTCATGGTGGAATCTGCTATTACTGTCTGTTTGGAACTCTTTCAACTTATAGCACCACTATTACACATAAATAGATTTTCAGATGTCGACTTTCAATCATCTATATCGGATATAAAATTCGAGTCTGTATACCCTTGGACTTTGAGTTCTCCATTACCAAAAACCAAGAACATATCCTTAATTCTTCTTAAGTACTTAAGGATACATTTCACAGAAGTCTAGTATTCTTCTCCTAGATTTGACTGATATCTGCTTGTAACACTCACAGCATGGGCTATATCAGATCATATACATAAGATGGAATACATAAGGCTCCCTATTGCAGAAGCATAAGGGATCTTACTCATGCATTCAATCTCCTCTGATGTGTTGGGACACATTTTCTTGGAGAGATGAATGCCATGTCTGAAGGGTACCAAACCCCTCTTGGAGTTTTTCATACTAAACCTCTTTAGCACTTCCTCTATGTATATCTTCTGTGAAAGACCTAGCATCCTATTCAGTATATCTCTATAGACTTTAATTCCTAGAATGAAGGATGCTTCTTCTAGGTCTTTCATGAAGAATTCTTTAGATAACCACATTTTAACTATGGTCAACATGAAAATATAATTTCCAATAAGGATGATATCATCCACGTACAGTACAAAAAAGATAATAGCGCTCCCACTGACCTTTCTGAAAACACATGGTTCCTCCTCATTCTTGATGAAACCAAATAATTTGATCATATCATTAAAATGATTATTCCAACTTCGAGATGCTTGCTTAAGTTCATATATGGATCTTTGTAGCTTGCATACTTTGTGATCAGTATTACTCGATGTGAAACCCAGCGACTGTTCCATATAGATATCTTTCTCAAGATATTCATTTAAGAATGTCATTTTTACATCCATTTGTCATATTTCATAATCGAAATAGGCTGCAACAGCAAGCAATGTGCGAATGAATTTAAGCATGGCTACTGGCGCAAAGGTATCCTGATAGTCAATGCCTTCACGCTGACTATAATCTTTTGCCACTAATCTAGCTTTGAATATCTCTACATTCCCATCTATACCAATCTTTCTCTTGTAGATGCATTTACACCCAATAGGTACTATACCTTCTAGTGGATCTACCAAGATCTAGATTTGGTTTGAGTGCATCAAGTCAATTTTTGACTTTATTGCCTCTAACCATTTCTCAGAGTTAATATCTGATATTGCCTCATTATAGATTTTGGGATCATCACCATGAACTCCATTACCTATGAGGAATATTTTCTCTACTTTCTCTAAAATAGTACCTAAGTACCTCTCAGGAGGATGGAAAACCCTTTTCGATCTTCGAGATGGAGGAGGTAGTGATTGTATTGGCTTAACCTAATTTGGTTCCAAAGGGTCCTTAGCTCTTTGCTCTTAGGAGACTTTCTCATCTAGCTTGATCTACTTTCCAATGCTGCCATCTTGAATAAACTATTTTTCAAGAAAGATGGCATATCGACTCACAATCACATTATGATCTTCTGAAATGTAGAAATAGTATCTTAATGACTATTTAGGATATCCTATGAATTGAGCTCTAAAGGATCTATAGTCTAACTTATCCGCTTGCTGTCTTTTGACACGAGCCAGATAACCCCAAATTCTAAGATGACTCAGACTTGGTTTCTTACCATGCCATATCTCATACGGTGTGGTAGGAATAGTTTTAGAAGGAACCATATTCAATAAATATATAGCAGTTAACAAACCATATTTTCAAAGAAAATCAGGAAGGTTTATGAAGCTCATCATGGATCAAACCATATCTAATAGGGTTTGGTTCCTCTGTTCTAAAATTCCATTGAGTTGAGGTGATCCAGGTAGAGTCCATTGAGAGACTATGCCATTCTGCTTGAGATAGTCCAAAAATTTCCGACTAAGGTATTCACCTCCTCGATCTGATCGAAGAACCTTAATGGATTTTTCAATTTGCTTTTCTACTTCATGTCTGAACTCTTTAAACTTTTCAAAGGCTTCAAACTTATGTCTCATAAGATACACATACCCATACCAAGATAAATCATCGGTGAAGGTTATGAAGTAGACAAAATTGTCTCTAGCCGGCACATCAAATGGACTGCACACATCAGTATGTACTAGGGCAAGTAAATCCATGGCCCTTTCCCCATGTCCCATAAAAGGAAGTTTAGTCATTTTGTCATGAAGACATGATTCACAAATTGGATATGACTAGGAAGTCAATGGACTCAATAGCCCAATTTTTTCTAATTTATTAATCCTATCTTATCCTATATGACTTAGTCTAAGATGGCATAAATACCTATCATTTGGAATATCCCTAGGTCGTTTTGATTTTACAGCATTCATATTTTGCTCGATATTAAAAATAGATACATCAATATGTAACTGATAAAGATCGTTAATAAGAAAACCACTTGCAATTTTATTTTTTTCATAAAAAATGTTACAATGGTCCTTAAGAAAATTAATTACATAGCCTTCTTATGCTAAACATAAAATAAAAATTAAATTTCTGCTTGCTGCAGGCACATAATAATAATTCCTAAGTACTAAATCTAAACCAGATGGTAGTCAAAGAGGATAGGTTCCTATGGCCACAACAGCAATTCTTGCTCCATTTTCAATACGTAGGATCATCTTGCCATCCCTCAGCCTCTTGCTATCCTCAAGATCCTACATGGAAGTGCACAAATGAGTATTAGAACTAGAGTCAAGCACCCAACTAGACTGGATGTAGAAAAAATCATAAGATTAGATTCAATAACGAGCATACATTCAGAAGGACCTACCTTCTTCTTATTCTTTAGGGTGGCCAGGTATGTAGGGCAGTTCTGCTTTCAGTAGCTATCAGTGTTGCAATGAAAATTTTTTTCTTTATCAACGGTCTTTTTCTTTGGCTTTATCTTCTTTTTTTTTCCTCCTTCCATCTTCTGCTTTTTCACAGATTTCTTCTTTCCAAAAGATTTTTTCTTGGAAGAAGTCCATTTCATAGCAAATACTGAGCCTTTGAAACCTTTCATTGAAAGCTCAGCAGTAACCAACATGTTCAAAAGCTTGGTCAGAGTATTTTGAAGTTTGTGCATATGGTAGCTCATGATGAACTATACATGAACTATACATATGCATCAGTCAAGATTTGCAGAATTATATCATTCTACAGATTCAAGTCAAACTTCACTTTGAGCTTCTCAAGCTCTTTCAAATCCTTAATCATCATTAGATAATGATCTTGGATTGACTGCCCATCACGTATTTTAGTCTTGAATAGTCATTTAGTAATCTGATACTTGGCTGCGTGACTCTATTCACCAAACATCTCTTACAGGTGAGCCAACATTTGGTGAGTAGTCTTAATATCTTCATGTTGGCGCTGAAGCTCATCAGATATCGAGCCTAACATGTAGTATCTAGCGTTGTTATCTTCGTCCATCCACTTATCAAGAGATGCTCTCTGTTCAGCGGATGGACGAGTTGGTAAGGTGGAAGGATCCTGATACAATACATGAGTTAACTTCTCGAAACCTAAAATAATTTTGAAGTTCTAGAGCCAATCCTTATAATTGGATCTGATTAGTCTATGGGTATCCAAGATACGTGCTAGTGGGTTGGATGCAGACATTTTTTTTTTCCTATAGAGAGTCAAAGTTTCTAATTAGATATTGTAATTAAGACTTGACCAATTTATTTAGAAGTTTAATTTTTAAATAAATTAGCTTCCACTATTTTCTCGAATTCTATACTTTCTCTATAGAGATGCGAAAATCTCTATGATTATAGATTTCTAATGGATGGTGTAGTCCCACCAACTGACTCATCACCTCACCTAACAGTTATTGGTGATGGGTTAGCCAATGAGTGGATAACTCTTGTCCAATGATTTTTTAATCATGGTGTACCCAAACTTGATCTCTAATTCATGAATCTCATCATACCCGGAATATTGATCCACTCCTTAGTTAAGTCAGATCCATCATTTGCATAGATTGAATTTTTAATTGGATCTCTCACCGTATCCAAAATATTGAGCCCAATTTATCCTCCAATCCGTAGCATCCAATGCCTAATAGACATGGTTGTATCTTCTTGGTGCAACTGAACCACTGTGACTAATCAAGAATAATCAACCTCTGGAAGGGCCCGCATATCTACAATGGTGGAAGACCTTAGACTTAATCTTTTCTTAGAAAGATTTGATTTAGGTCTCTTTAAACTTGACTTACAATAGCCATAACAATTATGACTAACCTAGTGGCATGGATTTGCTCGGATTGTTAACAACCTTAGATTAGGACTAGGTCGATAAATATGGCAGGTAAGTGAGATCGGTGGAAGGGATATGCCATTAACTCGACAAGAATGCATTCAAGTTGAGTAGCTCCCAATTAAAAATCAGTCGGTCATATCTACCAGACTTACCTTAGATACCAAATTATTGAGTCAGAATCAATCAGGTTAGCCTACAATCCAGACTCTAACTACTGAGCCTAATTAGATCTTAGCTTGATCGATCACTTATGTGATTCGATCTTGATCTAGCCTTAATCCTATTAGACTGGTCAATTTAAGCACTCTTGATCCCATCTAACCAACTCTTGATTTGGTTTGATCAATCGCTAGACCTAATTGAGCTACCCAAGCCCTAACCCAATTTTAATAATATATCTTAAATCTAAAAATTTTTAATTTTTAGATTTAACATATTTTATAATCTTAATTCTTAATTAAATTTAGGATTCACAAATAAAATATGAAATAAAATCCTAGGATTTCAGGATCTAGGATTTTCAAAAATAAATTTTAGATTTCTGATTAAAGACAACGTGCAGCATCCCTACACATCA
>QRFJ01000457.1:60599-95074 GCA_006176705.1 Cocos nucifera
ATGGGCAATGGATCAAGCTTCTTTAGATCTTGGTGCAGATAGGGTTTTTATAGACCCTGTTGTGCCATGCAGTGCCACATCATCACAGTCAATCACTGCCTTTTGTGCAATTAGATCTAAATCTAATTGATGGAATAATATCATCTGATCTAATTAGATGAGAGCCCCTCTGAATCATCCATAGATGGCACCAAGACTAGTCAAAGAGATAAGTCTTTGGTGCCACCTAGGTAGAAACCCCAAAGCAATTGGAGTCCCATCTGTATGGGACTCCAGATGCTCTATCCATGGGTGCATGCCTCCCTAGGGGGAGGCGTGCACCCCTTATCCATCTACTTTTTAAAAGGTGGATTGGTCCAAAAATTCTCTCCTATGATGGCTTGATATATGGGCAAATGTCTAAGTGTTAAAGGTCAATGTTTGACCAAATATCCGAAACAGGATTTAGCAGGTGACGAAAAATGATAGGTAGTCTCAAATTCATCTCATAAATTAAGAAAATTATTTTTTGATCTAGACAAGCTCTAGTCAGACCAAGTAAAGATATCTGAGTGAGCCAAGATACATTTGGCTCAGTCGAGATAAACTTTAATGATAATTAAAGGAGAACATTAGGCTCAATCATGTGCTAGCATGATTTTCTTGAACCTAATTGAATCTTATTCAAATCAATTGAACTGGGTTAGTCCAATTGATGATATCTAGATTAAAACCCTTGTTTGTATGACCTAGTTAGATTTAATTTCGTATGGTAATGAGATATGTCGCAATCTCTATCATCGACATCATCGAAATACCTTCTGATGGATCCAAATTTTTTTGATTCAGACAACTAGTATGATTGATCATCTAAACCATTCTAATTGCTCTCAAAATCCACCAGTGACACCTAGCAACATATAATGGCAACCTATCCAAACTAAAAATGAACCTCTTGGTGCAGTTATCTGTGTGATTAAGTTCTTCTATCTTGAGCCCTGATAGGATTAGGGTTAAGGTAATCTCGTCAAACCCTAATATCCGTCATATGATTAATCATTCGATTCAAGTCTAATATGAAAATCTTAATAGAAACTCTTTCTATTATTTCACTCTGCCATGGCCATGGGCTTATGGACTTGATTCTCATGATCATCATAAGGCTTCTCCTCATCTACCGAGGTAGATAGATCCCCTATCGGTGTAATCCAATTCTTACAATGAACATGCTATAGCCAACATACACCTCTGGATTCTGAATGGCTAGGAGATCGAGTTATGGTGTAGTCAAACTATAACACCCTCTAGGTGAACTATCAATGCACCTTAGATCAAAGAATTAGACACACAACTGCAGCTTCGAACCAATCATTGACGAGAAGGTAGACTTCCTAATGACTGGTCGAGATGGTCATGCTCAGTGCCCGCATTCTCTAATGAGTACCTATACTCTTGCTTTGGTGTCTCTACATCATAGACTCAAAACTCATCTACTATGAAGAAGTGATTGTATACCAACCTTCCAGATCAATCACCATCCTCATGATGATCCTACGATCAAGAGCATTTTATGAGTTAATAATGAAAATTCATGTCTTAAATTTTTAACTCTTGAAAATAAGAACTATCATTGCCATTAACTCAAGGGATGTATCATAGACACTAAATACACATTGTGATAAAAAATAATCTATTTTATTACTTATAGTTAAAATTATAATTTTGCCCTTAGTAGTGTATAACAAGTGTCAGCCAATTCTAGCTTCTAGGGCACATATATCTAACACTCTTTTTATAAGAAAGGATTAAGGCATCTAAATATTAGATTTTTTTATGCCAAAATCTAAGAGAGAAAGGATGAGGGCCTTAGGAGGTTGGTGTTCAAGGTGTTGTGCATTGAGGGTTTATTTTGGACATGATATAGATCATGTCTTGTTAGGACAAGTAGAAGAGAAGAAGGTCTTCTCTTAGGTTCTCCTTAAGAGCTTTTTCTTGTCCAAGTTTTGCAAGATTTTTCATGGTAAAAATTAGAGAGAAATGAAGATGGAGTGTCAAAAAAAATACTAGAGGAGAAGTTCTCCTCTTGTTCAGGTATGGAGATCAATTTAGGACATCAATCATTGATGTCTAGAAAGAGAAGTGTGTCTTCTCTTAGGGCTTTTATATATTTTTTTATTTTTTGATTTTTGAAAAATCTAAGAGTTAAATTTCTTTCTTGATTCTTCTTATGTTCTTCATCTCTTGAATAATCCAAGAGATCTAAAGAATATTATTTAGATTAACCATCAGAAGGGATCCATAAGAAGCTAGCACTTCAAGCGGATCCTCGTTCGACAAACCTCCGATCTATGTTTGCAGCTTTATGTGGATTATCTATAGAGATCAGATACGTATGCAGCTCCGAGCAACAAAGAACAATAATAAAATCAACCACGAAGTTCTCAACCTATGCGAAGGTAAGAGATTTGATCTCTTCTCTCACCTAGATGTGATCTAGGATTTAGATCTAGAACTATTCTAGATCTAGAGTACTAATTTGATCAATACCAAAATATTTATTTTCAGATTTATGCATGCATTATGACATGTTATAGGTCCTAGATGTAAGGTTTAGTAATTAGATTATATACTTTTGTAGATTAAATAGTTTAATCTACATCTTTCGCTATATTTTATTTCGAAAAAGTTTTGAAATTCAAACATGAAATCCTGCATATTTTCCATTAGTAGTATCAGAGCATCTAGGTTCTCTTATAATATGATCATATTTATATTAAAATAAATTTAAAAAATAAAACTCTAAAGATCGTACATACTGCTATAAGGTTGTCCTACTGTAAGGTTTATCCCTTATAGTGGAGAAGTTGTCCTAGTATGTACTGATCTATTCTTGAATCATGAATAAGTTAGATATGATTTAAATAATTTTATGATTTATTTTTTTTTAATTTTAAATTTAAAATTAAATAGATATTAAATTTATTTTAGATTATTTAGATTAGATTTAAATAATATCGGATCAGACATACTAATTATAAGATTATTCTACTATAAGGTTTACCCCTTATAATGGAGAGGTTGTCCTAGTATGTGCTGATCTGAATAACCTAAATCATAAATATATTAGATGAGATCTAAAGTAATTTATGATTTATTTTTAGATTTTAAATATAAATTTAAATGCTTTATGATCTGATCTATGTGATGTGTTTTATATTTAGATCTAGATCCTCTTGTTGCATATGTTGATATGCAGCTTTTGTTTTGAATATAAAATATATATGAATGATATATTTATTTTGTAGAATTTAAATTGAGAACTTACTTTTGCAAAATCTTAGATTCTAAATTTTAGGACATGATCTAAATATTAAAATAAATCAAATCTAAAACCATGTATTGAATATGATTCAATGTAAACTATTTATAATTTGAAAATATTTCAGATGATCAAATCATAAATTAGTTCTGAGATTCCATAAATCCAAACTCATAAGTCTTGAACTTAATTAAGAACTAAATGATTGTTTAGGATCTAGGTTTGTGATTTGAAGATCCTAAGATAATTTCATAAAATATAGATTAAAGGATAATGGGTTGGCTCTGATCGGATCCTTAACTAGGTTAGACCTTGGGTTGGATTAAATATGGACTAAGTTAAAAAATTGATCAAACCTAATTAATAGTTAATTAGAATCAGATCATTTCTTTTCTATAGGTCAATTTAATAGTTATAGTTGATCAAAGTCCTTACAACTAACAAATGAATATTGATCATGGCTTAGTGGCTGAGCCCAAGTCTTTAGGCAGACCAAATCAAAACTGACAAACCAATTGATGTCTAACATAAGTTTGGTATTTTTAGACTGATAGTTTTTAATTGACAGCCTACTTACTTGATCATTTTTTATGGTGTCTAAGGCAAGCTTTGACAGACCCTTCCACCGATCTCACTTACCTGGCCAATGTGGTTGATCAGCTTTTGATTAGGTTGCTCATTAATTCATTCTAACCCATGTTACATAGAAAATCAATGAGACTGATTTTATTCAGTGAGACTGATCTAGATGCCCATGGATCGATATTGATCCTAGTCCTTATCAAAGACTTGAGAAGTTAGTGGGAGGGCTTGACTTGGTGAAGTTAGTGGGAGCAAATTGGTCCATATTCTTTCTATCCTTAAATCACTAATAATTTAAATCCTCTAAAATTATTATATCCTTAAAATGACAAAGTTATGGAAATAATTGAGTCATGGCCTCTCATTAAGTTGGGTGATAATGGATTCATTAACTCAATAATCATTGGAGGCCCAAAGGCCTGGTGCTTATTAACTAATGAAATTATCATTCACAATATGATAACTTGGAAGTGTCTCTCTAATGGTAGTTAGGTTGACCAATCAAAGTTGAACTTAATCATTCGTTGCTTAGATGCACCAAGTATGATCATGTTAATGGTTGGACCTAACTGAATTCTTATAGTGAAGGCCAAAGCCTATTGATTAGGTTTCTAGGGCAAAATTAAATTACTAAAAATTGTTTGAAGAAATAATTGGTTAATGAACCTACCCGTAGATGCACATGAGTTGACCGACCAAAGTCGGACTTGTGTGCAGTCTATATGAATTCTAGTACGTACTAGAGAATTAAAGTAATTTCTCGAACCAGAGGTAGAGGCTATTAATTCAAATAAAATAGTGAAAGAACCTTTAGACTGAAGTCCAAGTCTCTAGGCTTAAAATAATTTATATACATTAGATCATTATTCTCTTTTCTCAAATTATGGCTAAACCCTAATTGCTCCAATCACTGCTAGATAGTGATGACTTAAGGGATCCAACTTCAATAATTAGTATTGAAAGTTGAATTTGGTTTAGCAGTATGAATGGATTCATACTGGAGCTTCTAAGCCTAGTTAAAATAATTAATCCAAAATTGATCCAAATCAGGCATAATACTTCTATTGTAAGAAGTAGGGTCATAGAAAGAAGAATTATCTTGCTTTTCTTGATCCCAACAGGCTGAATAAGAAAAAGAAGCAAGAGTTGCTTATCAAGGATGTTATATGATAATATCTTAAAATTTTTCTATGTAATTCTACTACTTAGGTATTAGATATCGGTGGTCTTATGCAATTTATTGTAAGAACTTTAGGTAAATGGAATGTTTGAAAATGGTGAGAGATTCTTGAACGTTATGAAAGGATGTTCTGTTCCAATCCTAGCTTTAGGAATTATCAAGCTTATTTTCAAAAGATGTCATTTTAAGTGATTGTCGCTATTATCCATCGTTTATGATAAATATGATCTCTATTGACCTTTTGGTCAGAGATGGTAATTATTTATCCATAAAAAAGATTATTATGATATTATTATGAATAATGTTATAATAATACATGGATAATAAAAAAATAATATTTAACATTTATACAGACTGATAAGTGTAACATACACATTTAATAAACATCTAAGTTAGATTATGTCATGGATGCCTATATTTGGTATTACAGGCTTAGTCATCTTAATAAGAACTAGATAAATAGGTTAACTTGAGTGAAAAACTCGATATCAATGATTGTAAATCATTGATAACCTGTGAGTCTTATTTTCTTGTAATGATGATAAAGTCATCTTTTACTAGAAAAGATGAAGTAGCCGATAAAGTTCTAAGTCTCATACATGATGATGTATATGAACCTATGAACTTAAGTGTCAGAGAAAGATATCAATATTTTATTACAGACGATCTATCTAGGCATCGGTGCATCTATCCTGAATCATTTGAAATATTCAAACAATTCAATAATAAAATAGAAAAATAAATTAAAAAGGATATTAAAACTCTTCGATCAGATCTAGGAGGTGAATACTTATCCAGTAAATTTGTGACATATCTAAGAGAGAATAGAATTCTCTCTTAGTGAATTTCTTTTTTGGAACATAGTGTATCTGAAAGGAGAAATTAAACTTTGTTGGACATGGTTCGGTCCATTCTAAGGTTCACTTGTCTGCCTGTTTCAAGGTTGTGCTCTTGTGACTACTAGTTTTACTCTAAAAATTTATATCGAGTAAATCTATTGTAAAGAATCCATATAGAATATAGATCGAACATAGATCTAGACTCTCTCACCTTTGGGTTTGGAGTTGATCAGCCTATGTCAAAGGTTTGCATATAAATAAACTTGGATCCTAGTCCAATAAGTATTTAAGAGTTATTAATTCTACCATGCTAAAGAACATAAGATATTCATTAGCAGTAGGGCATTCCTTTTGGAAAAGAGTTCCTTAGAGAAGGAATTGATGCCTGTCAAGTTGAACTTGGGAAAGTTTGACTAGTAAAAAATGAACTAACATAATCTAGTAAACCTATAGAATCAGATTTGATCAGATCAAATCTAGAGCTCATTAAAGTAGCACCTTTAAGAAGATCCGATAGAGTACCGCATTAGCCAAATAGATACTACAGTATCTAGGTTTGGGATGGCAATTCTATTGAGCTCGATTAGAACAACAAGGATCCAATCATGTATAGGGATGCAATGCAGTGGTCTAACTCTGAGAAGTGGCTTGGAGCCATATAATCAAAATTGAAGTCCATGAAAATCAATGGTGTGTGGACACAGGTTGATTCACCTGAAGGAATAAAATTCATTGGGTGTGAATAGATTTTCAAAAGGATCAAAGTAGCACAAATGGGAAGGTAGAGACCTATAAAGTCCATTTCGCTATCACCTCAGAGTTCAAACATACGTTTTGAATGTATGCCTTTGTTATGAATAAAGACAAACCCTATATTTATAAGTGGCCAAAATATTCTATAGTGTTATTCCTTGTGTTGTCTGTGGATGAAATTCTCTTAATCGAAAATGCAATTCCAACATTGCAAGGAATAAAGTTTGACTGTCATCTAATTTTTTTATGTTCAATATTAGATATGGTATACTCACTAAGGATGGTGAGCAGATATCAGTCTGATCCAATTAAGAATCACTGAAAGATTGTATAGATAATTCTTAAGTATTTGAAAAATACTAAGATCCAATAACTCAAATATAGATATACTGACTTAAAACTTGTGGATATTTTGATTCTAGTTTTTTAGTCATATCAAGATGATAGTAAGAGAGTATCAGATCATACCCTAATTGTAGAAGCAATCTACTGAAAAGATTCCAAGCAGGATACTATAACCTATTCAGTTAGTGATGTAGAGTACATCGTGGCATATGATGATGCCATATAAGCTATGTAGTTGCTAAGGTTCATTAGAGGTTGGTAGTGGCACCCTCCACCGATGGTCCAGTCCTATCGTAGCACTAGAGCCATAGCTTAGGCTAAAGAATCGAAGGACCAGCATATTCTACATCGCTTTCACCTTAGATATTTAGATCTAGGTAATGTCAACCTTTAGAAGATCGATGAAAAAGGAGAACTTAACGGACCCATTTGCTTAGGCATCCAAACTAAGGAGTTCTATGAACTTAAGTGGAAGATAGGATATTTGATATTGTTCTGATTGACTTTAGTCCAAGTGAAAGTTGTTGAAAAATATATCCTAAAGCCAATCATCTAAGTGGTAGATTATTGAAATTAGTATATGAATTATCTAATAATAATAGTTATTTGGCTAGCTCATCATAAAAGTTCTATCTTCCTTAAATAAACTCCTAAATTATGATGAAATCCTTAAAACCATAATTAATCGATAAAGAAGGATTTATCGGATGGTTCTTAAATTGTTCATGATCAAATGATAATTTATTAATAAGGACGATAACTTATCAAGTATAGATCGTTGTATGCCACATGCGTTGGTTGTCCTCGTAACCAAATGGTGTGGAGATATAGATATGGCATCCAAGTGAGATGTAGGAGTACATCTGCACCGAACATGATCGATGTAGCACTCTACTATCAAGATTAGCTAGCTAAGGCCAATGGATATAATGTTAGATATGTGTGCCCTAGAAGCCAAAATTGGCTAATACTTGCTATACACTTCTAAGGATAAAATTATAATTTTGATTATAAATAATAAAATGGATTATTTTCTATCACAACATGTATTTAGTGTCTGTGATACATTTCTTGAGTTAATGATAATGATAATTCTTATTTTCAAGAGTTGAAAATTTAAGACATGGATTTTCATTATTAACTCATAAAATGCTCCTGACTGTAGGATCATCATGAGGATGGTGATTGATCCTGAAAGTTGGTGTGCAATCGCTTCTTTATAGTAGATGAGTTTTGAGTCTACGGTGTAGAGATACTGAAGTGAGAGTACAGGTACTCGTTAGAGAACGAGTACACTAAGCAATCACCTCGAGCAGTCATTAGGAAGTCTACCTTCTCATCGATGACTGGCTCGAAGCTGCAGTGATATGTCTGATTCTTTGACCTAAGGTGCATCGACAGTTCACCTTAAGGGTGTTATAGTTTGACTACACTATGACTCGATCTCCTAGCCATTCAAAATTTTGAGGTGTATGTTGGCTATAGCATGTTCATTGTAGGAATTGGATTGCACTGATAGGGGATCTATCTACCTCGATAGATGAGGAGAAGCTCTATGATGATCATGAGAATCAAGTCCATAAGCTCATGGCCATGGCAGAGTGAAATAATAGAAAGAGTTTCTATTAAGATTTTCACATTGGACTTGAATTAAATGATTAATCATATGATGGATATTAGGGTTTGATGAGATTACCTTAACCCTAATCCTATCAAGGCTCAAGATAGAAGAACTTAATCATAGAGGTAATTGCACTGAGAGGTTCATTTTTATTTCTGATGGGTTGCCACCATATGCTGCTAGGTGTCACTGGTGGATTTTGAGAGCAATTAGAATGGTTTAGATGATCAATCGTACTAGTTGTCTGAATCAAAAAAGTTTTGATCCATCGAAAGGTGTTTCGATGATGTCGATGATAGAGATCATGACATATCTCATTACCATACAGAATTGAACTTAACTGGATTACATAAATAAGAATTTGAATCTAGATATCATCAATTGGACTAATCCAGTTCAATTGATTTGAATTAGATTCAATTAGGTTTAAGAAAATCATGCTAGCACATGATTGAGCGTAATGTTCTCTTTCTACAATCATTAAAAGTCATCACGACTGAGCCAAATATATTTGTGCTCACTCAGGTACCTTTACGTGATCTGACCGAAACTTGTCTAGATCAGAAAAGGGTTGTCTTAATTTATGAGATAAATTTAAGATAACTCCTGCCATTTTCATCATCTGCTAATTCTTATCTTTTAACTTTGGTCAAACATTGACTTTTGACACTTAGACATCTGCCCATGTGTCATGCACCCATAGGAGATTGATTTTGGACCAGTCAACCTACTAAAAAATAGGTGGATAAAGGGTGCATGCCTAAGGAGGTGTGCGCCCATGGATAGAGGTGCTTGGAGTCCCATACAGATGGGACTCCAGTTACTTCGGGGTTTCTACTTAGGTGGTGCCAAGGATTAGACTTTGATCAGTCTTAGGTGCTATCTAAGGATGATTTAAAGAGACTCTTATCTGATTGGATCAGATGATGTCATCCCATCAATCAAATTTAGATCTGATTGCACGAAGCGACATGATTGGCCGGGATGATATGGCACTATATGGCACAGCAGAGTCTATATAAACCCTATCTGTGCCTAGTTTCAAAGAGCTTAAAACATAGCCCATGCCACAAGACTGCCCCTCTCCCTCCTCCATGCCATCTTCAGGTCCCCTCTCTCCTCTCCATGCCCAAGGAGATTTGGGCTCTAGTTTGGTGCGATCCAGACAAGAGAAAGATGACGAGAAAGGAAGAAGGCTGCGCTATTGCAAGAGACGATACCTGATCTTCAAAAGAAGTTTTGAAGGTTCTCTAAATTAGATCCAGATCTGATATTTGAAGAAGTGATAAAAAAAAAAGAAGATCTCCAGATCTAGCCTGAGTGGATATTGGTAGAGATCAGGCACTTGCATGGCTAGATCCAGAACCTCAAACAACCAGCAGGATTATCATAGGGTAATTTGATTACCCCAACAATAAGGTATAAAACTAAATCAATTTTAATTTACTTTTATTTTATTTTATTAATCATAGGATAATCTAATTATCCAATAATAAGGTACAAAATTAAATCAATTTTAGTTTATTTTTATTTTATTTTATTAGATCTATAAAATTAGATCTGAAATATCTCAGATCTGATTTAGATTCAAAAAAAAATTGAAATATCTCTTTTGATCCAATCTAGATCTGATCGAACCTGATCCGAGAAACTAGAATTTTTTTCTTCAACTATATCAAAGTTAGGTTCCTATAAATAATTTAGATTTGATTTTAATTTTAATCTAATAATTAGATAATTTTAGATGTCATATGAGATATGATTAGATCTAAAATAAAAAAGTTAAAATTAAATAATTTAGATCTAAGTTCTATAAAATACATGACTAGTTGTAGAATAGAATTATTCTATGTATAGTCTTACATGATCATAATTTAATTTGATTAAATTATAATTTTAGATTAATCTATTTATTATTTTTTGATGTTATAATTATTCTAATAAGATCTAAAAAATAAAAAATAAAATTATTTAATTTTTGGATTATATAAGATATTATGAATGCATGTTTAGACTAGTTGTAGAATAGTTCTACATAATTATCTAGTATAAAATTTATTTTGATGAGATCAATTTAAATTTAATTTTTTAGATGAATTATGAGATAATTTATATCTAAAAATATGCATGATATGATACATGAGATGTATGCAAAACATGTTTATTGTTAGATCAATTTTTTATATATGAGATATATGATGTAGATCTAACTAGTTTTGTAGTTTTTATATTTTTGATTAAAGCATATCCCTTAGCTGTCTGATCATAACAATGAAGTAGGATTTAAATGCCCTCTCCTTCCATTCGATGTACTATTATTATGATATGTAGGGGTGCTATGCATTCATCCTTAATCAAAAATCAAGAACTTATTTTCTGCAAAATTCTAGATCCTAAAATTCTTGAATTTTATTTACATGTTTTGTTCGTGAACCCTAAACTTAATTAAGAATTAAGATTATAAAATATGTTAGGTCTAAAATTGAGAATTTAAGATCTAAGATATATTCATAAAATTGGGTTCGGACTTGGATAGCTCAATTAGGTCTAAGTGGTTGATCAAACCGAATCAAGAGTTGGCTAGATGGGATCAAGAGTGCTTAAATTGACCAGCCTAATAGGATTAAGTCTGGGTCAAGATCGAGTCACGTGAGTGATCGATCAAGCTAAGACCTAATTAGGCTCAGTGGTTAGAGTCTAGATTGTAGGCTAACTCGATTAGTTCTGGCTCAATAATTTGGTGTCTAAGGTATGTTTGGTAAATACAATCGACTGATTTTTAATTGGAAGCTACTCAACTCGAATGCATTCTTATCGAGTTAATGGCATATCCCTTCCACTGGTCTCTCTTACCTGGCCATATTTGTTAGCTCAGTCCTTATCTGAGGTGGCCAATAATCCAAGCTAATCCATGCCACTAGGTTAGTCATAATGGTTATGACTATGTCAAGTTTAGTTTAATGAGACCTAAATCAAATCTTCCTAAGAAAAAATTAAGTCTAAGGTCTTCGACCATTGTAGATGTGCGGGCCCTTTCTAGGGTTGATTATTCTCGGTTGGTTACAGTGGTTCAGTTGCACTGAAAATATGTAACCATATCTATTAGGCATTGGATGCTACGGGCTGGAGGATGGATTGGACTCAATATTTTAGATACGGTGAGAGACTTAATTAGGAATCCAATCTATGCAAATAGTGGGTCTGACTTAACTAAGAAGTGGATCAATATTTTGAGCATGGTGAGATTCATAAATTAGAGACCAAGTTTGGGTGCACCATGATTAAAGAATTATTGAACAAGAGTTGTTCACTCATTGGCTAACCCATCATCAATAAATGTTAGGTGAGATGATGAGTTAGTTCGTGGGACTACACCACCCACTAGAAATCATTAATCATGAAGATTTTTGCATCTCTTCAGAGAGAGTATAGCGATCAGAGATCCAAGAAAATAGTGGGAGCTAATTTATTTAAAAATAAAACTCCTAAATAAATTGGTTAAGTCTTAATTATAATATCTAACTAGAAACTTTGACTTTATATAGAAAAATATCTGCATCCAACCCACTAGCACGTATCTTGAACACCCATAGACTGACTGAACCCAATTATAAGGATTGGCTTAGGAACTTCAAAATTATTTTGGATTTCAAGAAGTTAACTCATGTATTGGATCAGGATCCTTCCACCTTACCAGCTCATCCATTCGTTGAATAGAGAGCGTCTCTTGACAAGTGGACGGACGAAGATAATAAAGCTAGATATTACATGTTGCGCTCGATGTCTGATGAGCTTCAGCGCCAACATGAAGATATCAAGACTACCCATCAAATGTTGGCTCACTTATGAGAGATGTTTGGTGAACAGAGTCGCGCAGCTAAATATCAAGTCACTAAATGACTATTCAAGGCTAAAATGCATGATGAGTAGTCAGTCCAAGATCATTGTCTGATGATGATCAAAGATTTGGAAGAGCTTAAGAAGCTCGGAGTGAAGTTAGACCTGGATCTACAGAATGACATAATTCTGCAATCTTTGACTGATGCATATGGATAGTTCATCATGAACTATCATATGCACAAACTTCAAAATTCTCTGGCCGAACTTATGAACATGCTGGTTATTGTTGAACTTTTCATGAAAGGTTCTAAAAGCTCAGTGCTTGCTATGCAACGGACTTCTTCTAAGAGAAAATCTTTTGGAAAGAAGAAGTCTGTGAAAAGGCAGAAGATGGAAGGAGGAAAGAAGAAAAAGGCAAAGCTGAAGAAGAAAGCCGCTGATAAAGAAAAATATTTCATTGCAACAATGACGGCCACTAGAAGCGGAATTGCCCTACTTACATAGCCATCCTGAAGAATAAGGAGGCAAGTCCTTCTGGAGTTATGCTCGTTATTGAGTTTAATCTTACGATTTCTTCTGCATCAGTTGGATACTTGACTCTAGTTCTAGTGCTCATTTATGCACTTTCATGCAGGATCTTGAGGATAGCAGGAGGCTAAAGAATGGTGACATGATCCTACGCATCGAAAATGGAGCAAGAGTTATTACAGTGGCCGTGGGAATATATCCTCTTCGACTACCATCTGGTTTAGACTTAGTATTAAAAGATTGTTATTATGTGCCTACAGCAAGCAAAAATTTGATTTCTATTTCATGTCTAGCACTTGAAGGCTATGTAATTAGTTTTCTTAAGGACCATTGTAATATTCTTTATGAAAGAAATAAAATTGCAAGTGATTTTCTTATTAATGGTCTTTACCAATTACATATTGATGTATATATTTTTAATATCGAGCAAAATGTGAATGCCATGAAACGACCTAGGGATAGTCCAAATGATAGGTATCTATGGCACCTAAGACTAGGTCATATAGCAAAAGATAGGGTTAACAAATTAAAGAAAATCGGGCTATTGAGTCCATTGACTTCTGAGTCATATCCAATTTATGAATCTTGTCTTCATGGCAAAATGACTAAGCTCCCTTTTGTAGGATATGGGGAAAGGGCCATGGATCTTCTTGTCCTAGTACATATTGATGTGTGCACCCATTTGATATGCCAGCTAGAGATAATTTTATCTACTTCATAACCTTTATCGATGATTTATCTAGGTATGTGTATGTGTATCTTATGAGACACAAGTCTAAAGCTTTTAAAAAGTTCAAAAAATTCAGACATGAAGTAGGAAAGCAAACTGAAAAACCAATTAAGGTTCTTCGATCAGATCGAGGAGGAGAATACCTTAGTCGGAAATTTCTGAACTATCTCAAGAAAAATGGCATAGTCTCTCAATGGACTCTACCTGAAATATCTCAACTCAATGGAGTTTCAGAACGAAGGAACCGGATCCTATTAGATATGGTTTGATCCATGATGAGCTTCATAGACCTTCCTGATTTTCTTTGAGGATATAGTTTGTTAACTGCAATATACTTACTGAATAAGGTTCTATCTAAAATTGTTCCTACCATACCGTATGAGATATGGCATGGTAAGAAACCAAGTTTGAGTCATCTCAGAATTTGGGGTTGTCCGGCTCTTGTCAAAAGACAGCAAGCAGACAAGTTAGACTTCAGATCCTTTAGAGCTTGATTTATAGGATATCCTAAAGAGTCATTAGGATATTATTTCTACATTTCAGAAGATCACAATGTGATTGTGAGTCGACATGCCATCTTTTTTGAAAAATAGTTTATTCAAGATAGCAGCATTAGAAAGCAGATCAAGCTCGAGAAGAAAGTCTCACAAGAGCAATGAGCTAAGGACCAAATGGAACCAAATCAGATTGAGCCAATACAATCACTACCTCCTCCACCTCGTAGATTGAAAAGAGTTTTTCATCCCCCTGAGAGGTACTTAAGTACTATTTCAAAGAAAATATTCCTCGTAGATAATGGGGTTCATGGTGATGATCCCAAAACCTATAATAAGGTGATATCAGATATCGACTTTGAGAAATGGTTAGAGGCAACGAAGTCAGAAATTGACTCGATGCACTCAAACCAAGTCTGGACCTTGGTAGACCCACCAGAAGATATAATACCTATTGGATGTAAATAGATCTACAAGAAAAAGATTGGTGCAAATAGGAATGTAGATACATTCAAAGCTAGATTAGTGGCAAAAGGTTATAGTCAGAGCAAAGGCATTGATGAAGAAAAATTCTGATTTTTCGATCCAGGTTCGTTCAGATCTGATCAGATCAAGAGATATATTTTAAAAAAATTTTCTTTGATCTGTATCAGATCTGGAATATTTTAGATCTGATTCTTATTATTTTAATAAATAAAATAAAATAAAGATAAATTAAATCAAATTTAATTTACCTGATTTGGGTAATCCTATTACCCGTTGATGATCCTGTTTGTAGTGGAAGGTTCTGGATCTAGCCATGCAAGCGTTGGCCTCTATCGGTATCCACTCGGGCTGGATCTGGAGATTCTCTTCTTCTCTATCACGCCTCCAAAAATCAGATCTAAATCTGATCTAGAGGATCTTCAAAACTTCTTTTAAAGATCAGCAGTCGTCCTTTGCAGCAATGCAACCTTCTAGCTTTCACTCGCCTTTCTTTTATCTGGATCGCACCAACCAAAAATCCAAAACTCCTTTTGGATGTGGAGAGGAAAGGGAGAAGGTGGTTTGGCATGGAGGAAGAGAGGAGAGGCAGCCTTGGGGCGTGGGAATTGTGATTCCTTTCAATCACTTCCAATCATAATCTGGGTTGGGCGCAGGGTCTTATTTATAGACTAAGCATATCCAACTCCTCTTCTTCCCAACCAATCACAACCCTTTGTGAAATCAGATCTAAATCTGATTGGTGAGAATAGAGTCCCCTAGATTCCTCCTTAGAGGGCGCCTAAGATCAGTCAAAGTTGATTCTTAGGAGAACTCTAATTGGAATCCAAAAAGGAGATGGAGTCCTCGTCCAATAAGGACTCCTAGGCACCTCCAACTTGGGCACACGCCAAGGGTGGCGTGCGCCCTCTTCCTTGCTAGGTTCTGGTAGGGGGACAGGCCCCCACCAGCTCTCCAATAGGTGCATGACATGTGGTCAAAAGTCAAAGTGTCAATGGTCAATATTTGACCAGTCAAAGGTAGACTTTTGACCAAAGTCAAAGAACAAGAAATGGCAGGTGACCAAAAATGGCAGGTAATGTCTTACAAAATAAGACAACCTTTTCTGACTTGGACAACCTCCAGTCAGACCATATGAAGGCCTCTGATTGAGCACAAACTCCTTTGGCTCAGTCAGGATAACTAATTTATGATAGCAAAAGAAGAACGTTAGGTTCAATCGAGTGCTAGCACGATTTCCTTGAACCTAATTGAATCTCATTCAGATCAATTGAACTAGATCAGTTCAATTGATGATCACCAGATTCAAACCCTTGTTTGTGTGACCCAGTTAGGTTCAGTTCTGTATGGTAATGGGATATGTCATGATCTCTATCATCGACATCATCGAAACTCCTTTCGATGGATCAGAACTCTTCTGATTCGAACAGCTAGAATGATCGATCATCTAAATCATTCTAATTGCTCCCAAAATCCACCAGTGACACCTAGCAGTATATGGTGGCAACCCATCAGAGCTGAATGTGAACCTCTTGGTGCAGCTACCTGTGTGATTAAGTTCTTCTATCTTGAGTCCCCGATCAGATTAGGGTTAAGGTAAACTCGTCAAACCCTAGTCTCTGTCATATGATGTAATCATTCGATTCGAGTCCGATGTGAAAATCTAAATAGAAACTCTTTCTATTATTTCACTCTGCCATGGCCATGGACTTCTGGAACTTGATTCTCATGATTATCATAGGGCTGCTCCTCTACCACCGAGGTAGATAGATTCCATCTTGATGCCATCCAGTTCCTACAATGAACATGCTATAGCCAACATACACCTCAGGATTCCATATGGCTAGGAGATTGAGTAATGGTGTAGTCAAACTATAACACCCTCAAGGTGAACTATCGATGCACCTCAGGTCAAAGAACCAGACACACTACTGCAGCATCGAGTCAGTCATTGACGAGAAGGTAGACTCCCTAATGACTACTCGAGGTGGTCACGCTCAGTGCCCTCGTTCTCTAACGAGTACCTGTACTCTCACTCCAGTGTCTCCACATCGTAGACTCAAGACTCATCTACCAAAGAGAAATGATTGTACATCAACCTTTCAAATCAATCACCATCCTCGTGATGGTCCTATGATCGGGAGCATTTTATGAGTTAACAATGATTATTCATGTCTTAAATTTTCAACTCTTGAAAATATGAATTATCATTACGATTAACTCAAAGGATGTATCACAGACACTAAATACACATTTATGATAGAAAATAACCCATTTTATTCATTATAGTCAAAATTACAATTTTGCCCTTAAAAGTGTATTATAAGTGTTAGCCAATTCTAGCTTCTAGGGCATATATATCTAACAATTGACTATCAAGATACCTTTTTGCTAGTAGCCATGCTTAAATCCATTCACATATTTCTCGCTGTTGCAGCCTATTTCAATTATGAAAGATGGCAAATGGACGTGAAAACAACGTTCTTAAATGAATATCTTGAGGAAGATATCTATATAAAACAGCCACTAAGTTTCACATCTAGTGATGCTGATCATAAGGTATGCAAGCTGCAAAGGTCCATATATGAACTTAAGCAAGCATCTCGGATATGGAATACTCATTTTAATGATGTGATCAAATTATTTTGTTTTATCAAAAATGAGAAGAAATCATGTGTCTTCAAAAGGATCAGTGGAAGCACTGTTGTCTTCTTCGCATTATACATGGATGATATCCTCCTTATTGAGAATGATATTTCCATGTTGACCATAGTTAAAATATAGTTATCCAAAGAATTCTCCATGAAAGACCTAGGAGAAGCATCCTTTATTCTAGAAATTAAGATCTATAGAGATAGACCAAATAGGATGCTAGGACTTTCATAAAAAATGTACATAAAGAAAGTGCTAAAGAGGTTTAGCATGGAAAACTCTAAGAGGGATTTGGTACCCTTCAGATATGGCATTCATCTTTCCAAGAAGATGTGCCCTAGCACACCTAAGGAAATGGAACGCATGAGCAAGATCCCTTATGCTTCAACAATAGGGAGCCTCATATATGCCATGCTATGTACACGATCTGATATAGCCTATGCTATGAGTGTCACAAGCAGATATCAATCGAATCTAGGTGAAGAACACTAGACTTCTATGAAATGTATCCTTAAGTACTTGAGAAGAACTAAGGATATGTTGTTGGTTTTTGATAATGGAGAACTCCAAATCTAGGGATATATAGACTCGAATTTTATGTCCGATGTAGATGATCGAAAGTCGACATCTAGGAGTCCGTTTGTGTGTAATGGTGGTGCTGTCAATTGAGAAAGTTTCAAGCAGACAGTGATAGTAGATTCGACCATGGAAGCAGAATACATCGCTATATCAGAAGCTACGAAGGAGGCATTCTGATATAAAAAGTTTGCCACAGAGATCGAAGTGATGCCATCAAATGCCATTCCTCTATAATGCAACAATAATGATGCCATAGCCCTAGCTAAGGAGCCGAGGTCTCATCAGAAATCCAAGCATATCAAGCGGCAAAACCACCTCATCCATGATTATCTTGAGAAAGGTTACGTCGAGGTCAACAGAGTCAACTCCACGGACAATGCGACGGACCCACTTATAAAGCCATTGAGCCAATAGAAGATCGAAGCCCACCTTGAGAAGATGGGACTTAGAATTATAGCTAATTGGCTTTAGGTCAAGTGGGAGTTTGTTAGATATGTGTGCCCTAGAAGCTAGAATTGGCTAAAACTTGTTTTACACTTCTAAAGGCAAAATTATAATTTTGACTATAAATAATAAAATGGATTATTTTCTATCACAACGTGTATTTAGTGTCTGTGATACATCCCTTGAGTTAATGGCAATGATAATTCTAATTTTCAAAAGTTGAAAATTTAAGATATGGATTTTCATTATTAACTCATAAAATGCTCCTGACTGTAGGATCATCATGAGGATGATGATTGATCTGGAAGGTTGGTGTACAATCCCTTCTTTATAGTAAATGAGTCTTGAGTCTATGGTGTAGAGACACCGAAGCGAGAGTACATGTACTCGTTAGAGAATGAGGATACTGAGCGTGACCACCTCGAGCAATCATTAGGAAGTCTACCTTCTCATCGATGACTGGCTCGAAGCTACAGTTGTATGTCTGGTTCTTTGATCTGGGGTGACAATTCATCTTGAGGGTGTTATAGTTTGACTACACCATGACTCGATCTCCTAGCCATTCGAAATCCTGAAGTGTATGTTGGCTATAGCATGTTCATTATAAGAATTGGATTGCACCAAGAGAGAATCTATCTACCTCGGTGGATGAGGAGCAGCCCTATGATGATCATGAGAATCAAATCCATAAGCCCATGGCCATGGCAAAGTGAAATAATAGAAAGAGTTTCTATTAAGATTTTCATATTAGATTTGAATCGAATGATTAAATCATATGACAAAAATTAGGGTTTGACGAGTTTATCTTAACCCTAATCTGATCGGAGCTCAAGATAGAAGAACTTAATCACACATGTAACTATACCAAGAGGTTCATTTTTAGTTTTGATGGATTGCCACCATATACTGCTAGGTGTCATTGGTGGATTTTGGAAGCAATTAGAATGATTTAGATGATCGATCATTCTAGTTGTCTGAATCAAAAAAAGTTTTGATCCATCAGAAGATGTTTCGATGATGTTGATGATAGAGATCGTGACATATCTCATTACCATATAGAATTGAACCTAATTGGATCACACAAATAAAGGTTTGGATCTAGATATCATCAATTGGACTAACCCAGTTCAATTGATTTGAATTAGATTTAATTAGGTTCAAGAAAATCATGCTAGCACACGATTGAGCCTAATGTTCTCCTTCTACAATCATTAAAAGTCATCTCGACTGAGCCAAATGTATTTGTGCTCACTTAGGTATCTTTACTTGGTCTGGCTGAAGCTTGTCCAGGTTAGAAAAGGATTTTTTTAATTTATGAGATAAATTTGAGACAACACCTGCCATTTTCCATCACCTGCTAATTCTTTTCTTTTGACTTTAGTCAAACATTAACTTTTGATATCTAGACATCTGCCCATATGTCATGCACCCATAAAAGAATAATTTTAGACTAGTCAACTTGCCAAAAAGTAGGTGGACTAGGGGCGCATGCCTAGGGAGTCATGCGCTCATGGATAGAGTTGCCTGGAGTCCCATACAGATGGGACTCTAGTTACTTCGGGGTTTCTACCTAGGTGGTGCCAAAGATTAGACTTTGACCAATCTTAGGCACCATCTAAAGATGATTTAGAGGGGTTCTTATCTGATTGGATCAGGTGATATCATCCCACCAATCAGATTTAGATCTGATTGCACGAAGCAACATGATTGGCCGAGATGATGTGGCACTGCATGGCGCAATAGGATCTATATAAACCCTATCTGCGCCTAGTTTCAAAGAGCTTAGACCATAGCCCATGCCACAAGACTGCCCCTCTCCCTCCTCCACACTATCTTTAGGTCTCCTCTCTCCTCTCCATGCCCAAGGGGATTTGGGCTTCAATTTGGTGCGATCCAGGCAAGAGAAAGGTGACAAGAAAGAAAGAAGGCTGCACTGCTGTAAGAGACGATACCCGATCTTCAAAAGTAGTCTTGAAGGTCCTCCAAATTAGATCCAGATCTTATACTTGAAGAAGTGATAAAGAAGGAGAAGATCTTTAGATCTAGTTCGAGTGGATACAGGTAGAGGCCAAGCACTTGCATGGCTAGATCCAGAACCTCAGGCAACCAGCAAGATCATCACAGGATAATCTGATTACCCAACAATAAGTTACAAAATTAAATTAGTTTTAATTTACTTTTATTTTATTTTATTAGATTTATAAAATTAGATCTGAAATATCTTAGATCTGAATTGGATTCAAAAAAAAAAAATTTTGAAATATCTCTCTTGATCCAGTCTAGATCTGATCGAACCTGATCCAAAAAACTGAGATTTTTCCTTCATATAAGTGTCCCTCCGACCTAAGATCACCACGATGACTTTCAAGCAACTCACTATACTTTGATGTTGGACTATCCGTATTTCTAATGTAGGTTTGAAAGATTTCTGGATACAATCAAGTACTTATAAAGTTGGTGAAGAAAAAATCTATTTTTTCGACACAAGATCATTCAGATCTGATTGGATCTGAAGAAATATTTTAATAAGTTTTTACTAAAATTCTAATTAAATCTTAGACTTCTCAAATATGATAATAGATATTTGATATTAAAATTTAAAAATAAAATTAAATTAGATTTAATTTTAAGTACCTGATTTGGTAATCTAATTATCCTACAATGATCCTGTTGATTCCTGAGATTCTGGAAGGAGCCACGCATGCACCTGGCCTCTACCGATATCCACTTTGATAGGATCTAAATGTTTTTTTCTCATGAATCTCTCCTCCAAAAATTAGATCTGGATCTAATTTGAAATGCCTTCAACATGACTTCTGAGCGCAGCCTGTTCGTCTCACGAACATCGTCGCATAAATGCTGAATCTTGTACCAAAAACCTTAGACCTTCAACCCAGATTTATGCCTAACTTTTTAGGCATATAGAAGAGAGGGAGATAGAGAGGATAGAGGAGGCATGGATATCAGAGAAAAGCTCCTTTGGGTGTGAAAAAAATAAATTTTTGTTGAGGCAATTTTGTAAGAAGAGTTCTTATACAAGACATAGAACCATAAAGAGTTTCTTTTTGATCAAAAACCTTATTAATTCAACCATTGGGATCCTTGGACCTGATCTTCATGAAAAACCTCAGATCTCATCTAGTTTTGATACCAAAAATCCATCTAGAGGGTAGCAGCATGAAAGGATAAGGAAGAATCCATGTGCATCTTGGACTCTTCCCTTAAGAGTTTGATCCAAATCAAACTATATCAAAACCTAGTCAGGCACCTCTAAAAATCATAAAATTTTGCACATCCAAAGTATAACTCATTTCCTATCACGTAATTAAAAATTAAAGCAAAATAATTTCTAAAAAAAATTTTAAAATTCTTTGATCATCTAACCCTCAATTTTCTCAATTGGGTCAACTATTGACCCTAGTCCAATTGCACTAGGAATGAATTTAATTTTCATAATTAATCTAACCTAGACTTATTCCAGTCAGATAAAAATAAACATTCAAAATATAGAAATGAGTCAAATCAAATTTGACTCAGTTGCGATGAATTAAAAAGATTATAGAAGGAGAAAGTCAGGCTCAATCATGTGCTAGCATGATTACCTTGAACCTCATTGGATCTAATCCAAATCAATCAAACTAGGTTAGCTCAATTGATGACATCCAAATCAAAACTTTTGTTTTTGTGATCTAGTTAGATTCAGTTTCGTATGGTAATAAGACTTGTCGTGATCTCCATCATCGACATCATCGAAACACCTTTCGATGGATCAGAACTTTTTTGATTCATACAATTAGAATGATCGATCATCAAAATCATTCTAATTACTCCCCAAATCTATCAGTGACACCTAGCAGTATATGGTGGCAATCCATTAGAACTGAAAGTGAATCTCTTGATGTAGCTACCTATGAGATTGGGTTCTTCTATCTTGAGCTCCGATAGGATTAGGGTTAAGGTGAACTCATCAAACCCAATATCCATCATATGAATTAATCATTCAATTCGAGTCCTATGTGAAATCCATATAGAAACTCTTTCTATCATCTTCACTCTGTCATGGCCATGGGCTTATGGACTTGATTCTTATGATCATCATAAGGCTACTCTTCATCTATCGAAGTAGATAAATTCCTTATTGGTGCAATCCAATTCATACAATGAATATACACCTCAAGATTTTGAATGGCTAGAAGACTGAGTTATGGTGTAGTCAAAGTACAACATCCTCAAAATGAATTATCAAAGCACCTTAGATTAAAGAATCAGACACACTACTGCAATATCGAGCCAGTCATCGACGAGAGGTAGACTTCCTTATGAATGCTCGAGGTGGTCATGCTCGGTACCCTTATTCTCTAACGAGTACCTACACTCTCGCTCCGATATCTCCACGCCATAGACTCAAGACTCATCTACTCAAAGAAAGTGATCATACACCAACCTTTTAGATCAATCACTATCCTCATGATGATCCTACGATTGGAAGCAATTTATGAGTTAATTATAAAAATTCATATCTTAAATTTTTAACTCTTTGAAAATATGAATTGTCATTACCATTAACTCAAAGGATGTATTACATACACTTTAAATACACACTATGATAGAAAATAATTATTTTACTAATTTATAGTCAAAATTATAAAATTATCCTTAGAAGTGTATTATAAGTATTAGTCAATCTAGCTTCTAGGGCACACATCTAACAATCGGTGTGTAAGTCAAGATGGGATTGACCACTCCTGATTAATTTTAGAAAGAGAATGACTCATTGTATTTTAATTTAGCAAAACCTAAGCCTGGGTAATTCTCGTGAGGAGTCATGGCATTTGCAAAATTTTAAGATATAATAGAGATGACTTGTATGAGTATTGATAGCTTACTCGAAGTCACCTTGAGCATTATTAGACAAAGAGATGAATTATAGGGTAACATGGGCTAGGATTCTAAGAATATTGCTTTGCATACATTCGACCTATCCGAATGTCGAGAATCATTGCTAGATGGTTATTTTAATTGGTACAGAAATTAATTTTTATACTGTCGACTTAGGTTCGACCTATGAGATCATGCACATAAGAGGTTGTAATCTAATCAGATAGTTAATCGATGATTGAAAATCATTTTAAGATCAAACAATCAATGCAATTGATATTTGATCTAATGCAAGCGTTGCAGATAGATCGATTAGCAATTGGATTGTTAATTGATTCAATTTGATTGAACAATCAGGCTAAGATCAAGTCTAATTGAATTAGATTTATTTAGAATTAGTTTGAACTTAATTAGATTAAGTCTAATTGATTTATTGGATAGGCTAGTTGCAAGAAAGAACAAGTCCCTATTCAACTAGAACTTGAGTACTCCTAATTTCTAATTTAATTAAAAATTAAATTAAATTTAAATTTAATTTAATCTAATTTAATTAGGCTTCTAATTTAATTAGAATTTTTTATTAATTAGATTGACTCAAATCTAATTAGAGTTGGATTTGAAATTAATTTTGACTTAGAAGAGTCCTAGTTAGATTAGGACTCAACTAATTTCCTTGAGCCACTAAGAAGCCCATGCTCCACTTATTTTTCTACATTATTTACATGATGTTTTCCATGCCTAAGAAAGATCTCCATGCTGTCTATTATCTAGAGGTTTTCTTGAAATTAAATTTGACTTGGTCAAATTTAGAAATTGATTTTGATTTGGACTCTATTTGATAGAGTCCATGATCTCTAAAACTCCTACTTCTTTTCTCCATGCATTATTTTTTTTGTGCACCATTTTTCAGATGTTTTCCATGGCATAATCCTTCTTATTAGGCTTTGATTTTATGTTCTCCACATGCAAAAAATTTGGAGAGGCATCCAAGAGTTGGACGCCCCCAATCTCCTCCTTGTTTCCTAGTTTGACTAGGTCATTTGACCTAGTCTTTCCTAAAATGGTGGAATGGGGACCTAGTCTTTCCTAAAATGGTGGAATGCCAACTTAACCCACACCCCTCTAATTTTTGTCACCCTTTTTTACTACTTAATGTTTGTGAGGTTCTGATATCTCACACCAAAAACTTAGGGGAGGGGGCATCCAAGAGTTGGATGCCCCTTTAACTTCCTTAGTTTGAAATGTTTTGACCAAGTCTTTGACCTAGTGTTTGATTCCTATGGGACTCTTCCTATAAGAAAGAATTAAGGCATCTAAATATCAGATTTTTTGTACACCAAAATCTGAGAGAGAAAGGGTGAGGGCCTTAGGAGGTTGGCATCCAAGGTGTTGTGTGTTGAGGGTTTATTTTGGACATGATATAGATCATGTCCTATTAGGACAAGTAGAAGAGAAGAAGGTCTTCTCTTAGGTTCTCCTTGAGAGCTTTTTCTTGTCCAAGTTTTGCAAGATTTTTCATGGTAAAAATCAGAGTGAAATGAAGATGGAGTATGAAAAAAAATACTAGAGAAGAAGGTCTCCTCTTGTCCAGGTATGGAGATCAATTTAGGACATCAATCATTGATGTCTAGAAAGAAAAGATATATCTTCCTTAGGGCTTTTCTATATGTTTTTATTTTTTGATTTTTGGGAGGTCCAAGAGTTGAATTTCTTTCTTAATCCTTCTTATATTCTTCATCTCTTGAAGAGTCTAAGAGATCTAAAGAATATTATTTAGATTAACCATCAGGAGGGATCTGTGAGAAGCTTGCATTTCAAGCAGATCTTTATTCAATGAACCTTCGATCTGTGTTTGCAGCTTCATGTGGATTATCTGTAGAGACCGGACACGTGTGCGGCTTTGAGCAGTAAAGAACTATAATAAAATCAACCACAGAGTTCTCGACCTGTATAATGGTAAGAGATTTGATCTCTTCTCTTACCTAGATGCGACCTAGGATTCAGATCTAGAACTATTCTAGATCTAGAGTATTGATTTGATCAATACCAAAATATTTATTTTCATATTTATGTTTGCATTATGATATGTTATAGGTCCTAGATGTAAGATTTAGTAATTAGATTACACGCTTTTATAGATTAAAAAATTTAAGCTATATCTTTTACTGCATTTTATTTTGAAAAAGTTTTGAAATTCAGGCATGAAATCCTGCATATTTTCCATCATCCTATCCATTGAGCATACATAGGATGTAACAGTCTTATCGGTATTATTGATTCTCTACTCAATATATCTATGACTTCAAATATTTTAGATTAGGATTTTTGATCTCACTGGCATAATCTCATCATGGCCCTAAAACTATTATCCTAAGGGATTCATCATAATCTTAATAATTATAAGATGCAGCATATAATAAGTCAAAATATCTTTTATTTATTCATAAAATATTATGTACATGAGCAGAAAGATCAAAAGAAATCCCGTCATAATATAAATTGCGATTGGCTTGTAGGGTATAATTCTTTCAATCTCTCATTTGCACTAAAGCCAATCACCTTTATACTTTAACCCCATACAATCAAGGTGGTGATTGAACTACTATTATGGTAAAGCTTTAGTAAATGAATCTACTATGTTGTTCTTTGTATCTACTCATTCAATGATTACATCTTGTCTCTTGATAATCTTTTGAATGAGGTGGAAGCATCTTAAAATGTATTTGGATTTATGATGAGACTTGGGTTCCTTTACTTGAGCAACGACTTCAATGTTATGACAAAAAAGTGGCACTAGATTCACGATCTTAGGAACAACAGCTAATTCAGTGATGAACTTTTTCATCTAGATAGCTTTCTTAGCAGCTTTACTTATAGTAATGTACTCTACCTTAGTAATTGAGTCAGCTATAGTCTGCTGCTTGGAATTTTTCTAACTCACTATTCTTCCATATAGAGTAAAGATATAACCTGAAATGGACTTGCTATCATCTAAATCTGATTGAAAATTAGAGTTAGAATATCCTTTTAGTTTCAAGTCAGATCCACCATATACTAGAAAAATATCTTTAGTCCTTCTCAAGTATTTAAAAATATTTTTTACTGTCTTCTAATGATTCTCTCTTAGATCTGTCTGAAATATACTTACTATGCCCAAGGCATAAGCAAAACCAGGCCTGGTATATAGAATAGCATACATTATTGACCCGATTGCCAAAGCATAGGGAATAGAACTCATTCTATTCCTCTCTTCAGATGTCTTAGGAGACATCTTTTTAGAGAGATGTGTGCCTTGACTCATGGGTAAGTAACCTTTTCTACTCCTATCCATGCTAAACCTTTTTAGCACAAGGTCTATGTACCTAGATTGGGACAAGCCTAACATCCTTTTAGATCTATTCTTATAGATCTTTATATTGAGTATATGGGATGCTTCATCCAAGTTTTTCATAGAAAACTTTCTTAATAGCCATGTCTTGACTATTTGTAACATTAGGATATCATTCTCAATAAGAGGTATATTATCTACATATAAAATCAAGAAGACAATGGCATGTTTTTCATAGAAAACTTTCTTGATAGCCATGTCTTTACTATTTGTAACATTAGGATATCATTCTTAATAAGAAGTATGTTATCTACATATAAAATCAAGAAGACAATGGCACCCCTACTTATCTTCTTATACACACACAAGGTTCATCTACATTTTTTATGAAGCCAAACTCTTTGACTATCACATCAAAATGGATGTTCTAACTCCTCGAAGCCTATTTTAATCTATAAATGGATTTTTTAAGCTTGCATACCTGATTTGCTTTTCCACTTAAGATAAATCCTTCTGGCTAAGTCATGTAAACCTCTTCCTCAAAATAACCATTAAAGAAGGCAATTTTCATGTCCATCTGCTAAATTTCATAGTCATGGTATGTAGCTATTGCAAGCATAATTCAAATAGATTTGAGCATAACCATTAGTAAAATAATTTCATCATAGTCAGTTCCTTGCTTTTGTCTAAAATCTTTTGCCACCCGTCTAGCCTTCTAGGTTTCTACTAGGCCATTTGTTCCAATCTTTTTCTTATAGACCCACTTGCAACCTGTAGGAATAACACCCTCAGATGCATCAACCAAAGTTCACACTTGGTTGGTGTACATTGATTCCATTTTGAATTTTATGGCCTCTAGTTATTTGTCTGAGTCTCTACTCATGATAGCTTCTGAATAACTCAGAGAATCATCATTCTTAATAATGTAGGCTTTATCATTCTTAATGATAAACCATACAATGTAGGTGCTCTTCGCACTCTTTCTGACCTTTAGAGAGGATATGTGTGTTGTGGTTGTACCTTATTAACGAACACTTCTGGTTGAGAAATATCTTATGTCTCTATTCATAGGTCTTGAACTTCACCAAATTTGATTTTCCTCCTACTACCCCTTTATAGGATAAACTCCTTCTCCATCGAAGTAGCATGCCTACCAACAAAAATCTTTTGTTCAGTAGGACGGTAGAAGTAATATTACCTACTCTTCTTAGGATATCCTATAAATAAATACTTGTCTATCCTAGCACGTAGCTTATATCCAAAACTTCTTTTGACATAGGCAGGAGAGCCCCCTATCTTAAGATACTTAAGATTGGGCTTTTTTCCTTTCTATATCTCATATAGAGTGCTAGGTACAGATTTAGAAGGTTCTCTATTCAAGATATATGCAACGGTCTTTAGGACATATTCTTAGAAGGAAATAGGAAGATCTGTAAAGCACATCATGGACTACACCATATCTAATAAAGTATGATTTCTTCTTTCTACTATACCATTTAATTATGACGTATATGGGGGGATTCATTTAGAGAGAATATCACTTTTCTTAAGATGATCTATGAATTCACTAGAAGTATTCATTTTCTCGATCAGATCAAAGAATTTTAATATACTTTCTTATTTATTTCTCAATCATATTTTGATACTCGTTAATTAAATTTATCAAAAGCTTCGGATTTATGCTTTATAAGATACACATATTCAAACCTTGATAAATTATTAATGAAAGTGATGAAATAAAAGTATCCTCCTCTAACATAAGTTGTGTTAGATATGTATGCCCTAGAAGCCAGAATTGGCTGACACTTGTAATACACTTCTAAGGACAAAATTATAATTTTAACTATAAATAATAAAATGAATTATTTTTTATCACATATGTGTATTTAGTGTCTATGATATATCTCTTGAGTTAATGGTAATAATAATTCTTATTTTTAAGAGTTAAAAATTTTAGACAAGAATTTTCATTATTAACTCATAAAATGCTCCTAACCATAGAATCATCATTAGGATGGTGATTGATCTGGAAGGTTAGTGTACAATCGCTTCTTTATAGTAGATAAGTCTTAAGTCCACGGTGTAGAGACATCGGAACGAGAGTACAGATGCTCATTAGAGAATGAAGGCACCGAGCGTGATCACCTCGAGTAGTCATAAAAAAGTCTACCTTCTCGTCGATGACTAACTCGAAGCCGCAGTAGTGTGTTTGGTTCTTTGATCTGAGGTGCATCGACAGTTCACCTTGAGGGTGTTATAGTTTGACTACATCATAACTCGATCTTCTAGCCATTCGAAATCCTAAGGTATGTATTGGCTATAGCATGTTTATTATAGGAATTGGATTGCACCAAGATGAAATCTATCTACCTCGATGGTTGAGGAGCAGCCCTATGATGATCATGAGAATCAAGTCCATAAGCCCATGGCCATGGCAAAGAGTGAAATAATAGAAAGAGTTTTTATTATTTTATTAAGATTTTTACATTGGACTTAAATCAAATGATTGAATCATATGATAGAAATTAGGGTTTGACAAGTTTACCTTAACCATAATCTGATCGAGGCTCAAGATAGAAGAATTTAATCACATAAGTAGCTACACCGAGAGGTTCATTTTTAGTTTTGATGGATTACCACCATATACTGCTAGGTGTCACTGGTGGATTTTGGGAGCAATTAGAATAATTTAGATGATCGATCATTCCAGTTATCTGAATCAGAAGAATTCTGATCCATCGAAAGAAGTTTTGATGATGTCGATGATGGAGATCATGACATATCCCATTACCATACAGAACTGAACCTAATTGGATCACACAAATAAGAGTTTGGATTTGGATATCATCAATTGAACTAATCCAGTTCAATTGATTTGAATTAGATTCAATTAGGTTCAAAAAAATCGTGCTAGCACACGATTGAGCCTAACATTCTCCTTTTTCTATCATTTAAAGTTGTTTCAACTGAGCCAAATATATTTATGCTCACTTAGGTACCTTTATCTGGTCTGATTGGAGCTTGTTCAAATTAGAAAAGGACTATCTTAATTTATGAGATAAATTTGAGACAACACCTGCCATTTTTTGTTACCTGCTAATTTTTGTCCTTTGACTTTAGTCAAATATTGACTTTTGACCCTTGGACATCTGCCCATATGTCATGCATCCATAGGAGAGACTTTTTGACCAATTCCACCTACCATTTGGCAGGCAGATGGAGGGCACATGCCTAGGATGGCATGCACCCCATGTGGATAAACACTGGAGTCCCATATGGATAGGACTCCAGGTTGCTTCTTGGATTCAAACTAGGTGGCCCTTACCTATAGACTTTGACCAGTCTAAGATGCCATCTAAGGATAAATCTATAGGTCTCTCATCTGATTAGATTAGGTGATGTCATCCCACTAATCATATTTAGATCTGATTGCATGAAGCAACGTGATTGGCTGGAATGATGCAGCACTGATGGCACAATAGGGTCTATAAATAAATCCTATCTATGCCCAACCTTTTGGGAGTTCCTCCTAGCCATGCCCCAAGGCTGCCCCTCTACCTCCTCCATGCCATCTTCTAATCCTCTCTCTCCTCTCCATGCCCAAGGGAAGTTGGGCATGAGTTTGGTGCGATTTAGGCAATCAAAAGATGATGAGAAAGCAAGAGGGCAGCCCTGCTACAAGAGACAGCAGCACATCTTCAAAAGAAGTTTTGAAGATCCTCCAAATCAGATCCAAATCTAATTTTTAAAAAAAATAAAGAGAAGAAGAAGATCTTCAGATCCAGCTTGAGTGGTATCGGTAGAGGTCAAGCACTTGTATGGCTAGATCCAGAATCTTAGGCAATCAGCAGGATCATCAACGGATAATCAGATTACCCAATATCAAGGTAACATTAATTTAGATTTAATTTAATTTAATTTTTTTATTTATTAGATCATAAAATTAGATTTAAAAAATATCAGATCTAATTTAGATCTAAGAGAAATTTTTGAAATATGCCTCTTGATCCAATCAGATTTGAACAAACCTAACACGAAAAAATCAAGATTTTTCCTTCAATTGGTATCAGAGCCAGGTTGCATAAAATCTATTTAGATTTGATTTAATATAATAAATTAGTAATTTTAAATATCACATGAGATATGATTAGATCTAAAATTAAAAAAATAAAAAATTAAAATTAATTAATCTAGATCTAATATGTATGAGATACATAACTAGACTATGAATAGAATTGTTCTATATGTAGTCTAGTATAATCATAATTTTTATTTGATTAATTATAATTTTAAAATCTATATATTTACTATTTTTTGATCTTATAAATATTATAATCAGATCTAAAAATAAAAAATAAATTAAATTTAATTTGTTCATATGAGATATGATAGTTGCATGTTTAGACTAGTTATAGAATAGTTCTACAATAGGGTCTAGATTAAATTTTATTTGATGTGATCAAACTTTAATTTAATTTTTTAGATGATTATGAGATAATTTAGATCTAAAAACATATATGATATGATGTATAAAAAAATATATTTTAATTAGATCAATTTTTATATGAGATATATGCTTAGATCTAATTAGTTTTGTAGATTAGTTGTATTTCTGATTAAGGCATTTCGCTTGGCCGTCCGATCATAAGAACAAAGTAGGATTTAAAGACCTTCTTCTCTCATTCAATGAGGTGTTCTTATGATGTGTAGGAGTGCTGTGGGTTCATCCTTAATCAAAAATTGAAAACTTACTTTCTGTAAAACCCTAGATCCTGAAATCCTAGTATCTTATTTACATATTTTATTTATGAATCCTAAACTTAATTAAGAATTAAGATTATGAAATATATTAGATCTAAAATTTAAGAATTTTTAGATCTAAGACATGTTCATAAAATTGGGTTCGGGCTTGGGTAGCTCAATTAGGTCTAGCGGTTGATCAAACCGAATCAAGAGTTGGTTAGATGGGATCAACACTGCTAAAATTGATCAGTCTAATAGGATTAAGTCTGGGTCAAGATCGAGTCACATGAGTGATCAATTAAGCTAAGACCTAATTAGGCTTAGTGGTTAGAGTCTGGATTATAAGCTAACCCAATCGATTCTGGCTCAACAATTTGATGTCTAAGGTAAGTTTGGTAGATACGACCGACTAATTTTTAATTGGAAGCTACTCGACTCAAATCCATTCTTATCGAGTTAATGGCATATCCCTTCCACCGGTCTCACTTACCTAGCCATGTTTGTTGACTCAGTTCTGATCTGAGGTGGTCAATAATCCGAGCTAACCCATGCCAATAGGTTAGTCATAATGGTTATGACTATGTTAAGTCTAGTTTAATAAGACCTAAATCAAATCTTCCTAAGAAAAAATTAAGTCTAAGGTCTTCTACCATTGTAGATGTGCGGATCTTTTTCGAGGTTGATTGTTCTCAACTAGTTACAGTGGCTCAGTTACATCGAAAAGATGCAACTATGTCTATTAGGCATTGGATGCTACGAACTGGAGGATGAATTGGGCTCAATATTTTGGATATGGTAAGAGACCCAATTAGAAATCCAATCTATGCAAATGATGGATCTGACTTAACTAAAAAGTGGATCAATATTTCGGACACGATGAGATTCATGAATTAGAGATCAAGTTTGGATGCATCATGATTAGAGAATCATTGAACAAGTATTATTCACTCATTAGCTAACCCATCACCAATAACTGTTAGATGAGGTGATGAGATAGTTGGTGGGACTGCACCATCCACTAAAAATCAATAATCATGAAGATTTTTGCATCTCTACATAGAGAGTGTAGGGATTCGAGAAAATAGTGGGAGCTAATTTATTTAAAAATAAAATTCCTAAATAAATTGGTTAGGTTTTAATTACAATATCTAATTAGAAATTTTGACTCTCTACAGAAAAATGTCTGCATCCAACCCACTAGCACGAATCTTGGACACCCATAGACTGACCGAACCAAATTACAAGGATTGGCTCTGAAACTTTAAAATTATTTTGGATTTCGAGAAGTTAACTCATGTACTGGACTAGGACCCTCCCACCTTACCAACTCGTCCATCCACTGAGCAGAGAGCGTCTTTGGATAAGTAGACAGACGATGATAACAAGGCCAGATACTACATATTGGGCTTGATGTCTAATGAACTCTAGCATAAATATGAAGATATCAGGACTGCTCGCCAAATATTGGCTCACCTATAGGAGATGTTTGATAAACAGAGTCATGCAGCCAAGTATCAAGTCACTAAATGATTGTTCAAGGCTAAGATGCATGATGGATAGTCAATCTAAGATTATTGTCTGATGATGATCAAGGACTTGAAAGAGCTTGAGAAGCTCGAAGTGAGGTTGGACTTGGATCAGCAGAATGTTATAATTTTGCAATCTTTGACTGATGCATATGGACAGTTCATCATGAACTATCATATGCATAAACTTCAGAACTCCTTGGCCGAACTTATGAATATGCTGGTTACCACTGAGCTTTCCATGAAAGGTTCTAAAGGCTCAGTACTTACTATGGAATAAACTTCTTCCAAGAGAAAGTCTTTTGGAAAGAAGAAGAAGTCTAACAAAAAGCAAAAGATGGAAGGAGGAAAGAAGAAAAAGGCAGAACTGAAAAAGAAGGCCGCTGATAAAGGAAAGTATTTTCATTGCAATAATGACAGCCACTGAAAGCGGAACCGCCCTACTTACCTGACCACCCTAAGGAAGAAGGAGGTAGGTCGTTCTGGAGCTATGCTCGTTATTGAGTCTAACCTTATGATACATCCAGTTGGGTGCTTGACTCTGGTTCTAATGCTCACTTGTGCACTTCTATGCAGGATC
This sequence comes from Cocos nucifera, assembly GCA_006176705.1. Taxonomy (NCBI): domain Eukaryota; kingdom Viridiplantae; phylum Streptophyta; class Magnoliopsida; order Arecales; family Arecaceae; genus Cocos; species Cocos nucifera. The sequence continues at coordinate 94,023 of QRFJ01000457.1, forward strand.
TTGAGGATAGCAAGAGGCTGAGGGATAGTGAGATGATCCTGCACGTCGAAAATGGAGCAAGAGTTGCTGCCGTGGCCATGGGAGCATACCCTCTTCGACTATCATCTGGTTTAGACTTAGTATTAAAAGACTGTTATTATGTGCTTGCAGCAAGCAGGAATTTAATTTCTATTTCTTGTCTTGCATTAGAAGGTTATATAATTAGTTTTCTTAAGGACCATTGCAACATTCTTTATGAAAGAAATAAAATTGCAAGTAGTTTTTTTATTAATGATCTTTATCAGCTACATGTTGATGTATCTATTTTTAATTTCGAGCAAAATGTGAATACCATGAAATGACCTAGGGATAGTCTAAACGATAGGTATCTATGGCACCTAAGATTAGGTCATATAGCAGAAGATAGGATTAACAAATTGGAGAAAATCGGGCTATTGAGTTCGTTGACTTTCGAGTCATATCCAATTTGTGAATCTTATTTTCATGGCAAAATGACTAAACTTCCTTTTGTAAGACATGGGGAAAGGGCCATGGATCTTCTTGCCCTAGTACATACTAATGTATACGGCCCATTTGATGTGCCGGCTAGAGGCAACTTTATCTACTTCATAATCTTTATCGATGATTTATCTAGGTATGGGTATGTGTATCTTATGAGACGTAAGTTTGAAGCTTTTGAAAAGTTCAAAGAATTCAGACATGAAGTAGAAAAGCAAACTGAAAAACCCATTAAGATTCTTCGATCAGATCGAGGAGGTGAATACCTTAGTCAAGAAAAGTGGCATAGTCTCTCAATGGACTCCACCTAGAACACCTCAACTCAATAGGATTTTAGAATGGAGGAACCGGATCCTATTAGATATGGTCTGATTCATGATGAGCTTCACAGACCTCTCTGATTTTCTTTAGGAATACTGTTTGTTAACTGCAATATACTTACTGAATAGGATTTTCTCTAAAACCGTTCCTACCATATCGTATGAGATATGGCATGGTAAAAAACCAAGTCTGAGTCATCTCAAAATTTGGGGTTGTCCAGCTCATGTCAAAAG
>QRFJ01000457.1:96074-169645 GCA_006176705.1 Cocos nucifera
TTTTCATTGCAATAATGACGGCCACTGAAAGCGGAACTGCCCTACTTACCTGGCCACCCTAAGGAAGAAGGAGGTAGGTCCTTCTGGAGGTATGCTCGTTATTGAGTCTAACCTTATGATTTCTTCTACATCCAGTTGGGTGCTTGACTCTGGTTCTAGTGCTCACTTGTGCACTTCTATGCAGGATCTTGAGGATAGCAAGAGGCTGAGGGATGGTGAGATGATCCTGCACGTCGAAAATGGAGCAAGAGTTGCTGCCGTGGCCATGGGAACATACCCTCTTCGACTACCATCTGGTTTAGACTTAGTATTAAAAGACTGTTATTATGTGCCTGCAGCAAGCAGGAATTTAATTTCTATTTCTTGTCTTGCATTAGAAGGCTATATAATTAGTTTTCTTAAGGACCATTGTAACATTCTTTATGAAAGAAATAAAATTGCAAGTAGTTTTTTTATTAATGATCTTTATCAGTTACATGTTGATGTATCTATTTTTAATTTCGAGCAAAATGTGAATACCATGAAATGACCTAGGGATAGTCCAAACGATAGGTATCTATGGCACCTAAGACTAGGTCATATAGCAGAAGATAGGATTAACAAATTGGAGAAAATCGGGCTATTGAGTTCGTTGACTTTCGAGTCATATCCAATTTGTGAATCTTATCTTCATGGCAAAATGACTAAACTTCCTTTTGTAAGACATGGGAAAGGGCCATGGATCTTCTTGCCCTAGTACATACTGATGTGTGCGGCCCATTTGATGTGCCGGCTAGAGGCAACTTTATCTACTTCATAATCTTTATCGATGATTTATCTAGGTATGGGTATGTGTATCTTATGAGACATAAGTCTGAAGCTTTTGAAAAGTTCAAAGAATTCAGACATGAAGTAGAAAAGCAAACTGAAAAACCCATTAAGATTCTTCGATCAGATCGAGGAGGTGAATACCTTAGTCAAGAAAAGTGGCATAGTCTCTCAATGGACTCCACCTAGAACACCTCAACTCAATAGGATTTTAGAATGGAGGAACCGGATCCTATTAGATATGGTCTGATTCATGATGAGCTTCACAGACCTCTCTGATTTTCTTTAGGAATACTGTTTGTTAACTGCAATATACTTACTGAATAGGATTTTCTCTAAAACCGTTCCTACCATATCGTATGAGATATGGCATGGTAAAAAACCAAGTCTGAGTCATCTCAAAATTTGGGGTTGTCCAGCTCATGTCAAAAGACAACAAGCGGACAAGTTAGACTTTAGATCCTTTAGAGCTCGATTTATAGGATATCCTAAAGAGTCATTAGGATATTATTTCTACATTCCAGAAGATCACAATGTGATTGTAAGTCGACATGCCATTTTTCTTGAAAAATAGTTTATTCAAGATGGCGGCATTGGAAAGCAGATCAAGTTCGAAGGGAAAGTCTCACGAGAGCAACGAGCTAAGGACCAAATGGAACCAAATTAGGTTGAGCCAATCCATACACTTCGTCCTCCACCCATTGGAAAGTAGATTAAGCTCAAAGAGAAAGTCTCACAAGAGCAACGAGCTAAGGACCAAACGGAATCAAATCAGGTTGAGCCAATCCATACACTACCTCCTCCACCTTGTAGATCGAAAAGGATTTTCCGTCCCCCTGAAAGGTACTTGAGTACTATTTCAGAAGAAGTAGAGAAAATATTTCTCGTAAGAAATATGGTTCATGGTGATGATCCCAAAACCTATAACGAGGTGATATCAGATATTGACTCTGAGAAATGGTTAGAGGTAATGAAGTCAACAATTGACTCAATGCACTCAAACCAAGTCTGAACCTTGGTAGATCTACCAGAAGGTATAGTACCTATTGGATGTAAATGGATCTACAAAAGAAAGATTGGTGCAGATGGAAGTGTGGAAATATTCAAGGCTAGATTAGTGGCAAAAGGTTATAGTTAGCATGAAGGAATTGACTATCAGGATACCTTTTCGCCAGTAGCTATGCTTAAATCCATCCGCACATTACTTGCTATTGCAGCCTATATCGATTATAAAATATGGCAAATGGATGTGAAAATGGCATTCTTAAATGGATATCTTGAGAAAGATATCTATATGGAATAGCCACTAGGATCCACATCCAGTGATGATGATCACAAGGTATGCAAGCTGTAAAGATCCATATATAGACTTAAGCAAGCATCTCAGAGCTGGAATACTTGTTTTAATGATGTGATCAAATTGTTTGGTTTCATCAAAAATGAGGAGGAGCCATGTATCTTCAAAAAGGTCAGTGGAAGCGCTGTTGTCTTCCTCATATTGTATGTGGATGACATCCTCCTTATTGGGAATGATATTCCCATGTTGACCATAGTTAAAATATGGTTATTTAAAGAATTCTCTATGAAAGACCTAGAAGAAGCATCTTTTATTCTAGGAATTAAGGTCTATAGAGATAGACCGAATAAATGCGAGGACTTTCACAGAAGATGTACATAAAGAAAGTGCTAAAGAGGTTTAGCATGGAAAAATCTAAGAGGAGTTTGGTACCCTTCAGATATGGCATTCATCTTTCTAAGAAGATGTGCCCTAGCACACCTGAGGAAATAGAATGCATGACCAAGATCCCTTATGCTTCAGCAATAGGGAGCCTCATGTATGCCATGTTATGTACACGACCTGATATAGCCCATGCTGTGAGTGTCACGAGCAGATATCAGTCGAATCCAAATGAAGAATACTGGACTTCTGTGAAATATATCCTTAAGTACTTGAGAAGAACTAAGGATATATTATTGGTTTTTGATAATGGAGAACTCCAAATTCAAGGGTATACAGACTCAGATTTTATGTTCGATGTAGATGATCGAAAGTCAACATCTAAAAGTCTATTTGTGTGCAATGATGAAGCTGTCAGTTGAAAAAATTTCAAGCAGACAGTGATAGCAGATTCCACCATGGAAGCAGAATACATCGCTGCGTCAGAAGCTGCAAAGGAGGCATTCTGATACAAAAAGTTTGCCGCAGAGATTGGAGTGATGCCATAAGATACCATTCCTCTGTACTGCAACAACAATGACGCCATAGCCCTTGCTAAGGAATCGAGATCTCATCAAAAATCCAAGCACATCGAGCGATGATACCACCTCATCCGCAATTACCTTGAGAAGGGTTACGTCGTGGCCAAGAGAGTCGACTCTATAGATAATGCAATGGATCCGCTTACAAAACTGTTGGACCAGCAAAAGATCGAAGCCCACCTTGAGAAGATGGAATTTAGATTTGTAGCCAATTGGCTTTAGGTCAAGTGGGAGTTTGTTAGATATGTGTGCCCTAGAAGCCAGAATTGGCTGACATTTGTAATACACTTCTAAGGGCAAAATTATAATTTTGACTATAAATAATAAAATAGATTATTTTCTATCACATATATGTATTTAGTGTCTATGATACATCCCTTGAGTTAATGATAATAGTAATTCTTATTTTTAAGAGTTGAAAATTTAAGACAAGAATTTTCATTATTAACTCATAAAATGCTCCTAACCGTAGGATCATCATTAGGATGGTGATTGATCTGGAAGGTTAGTGTACAATCGCTTCTTTATAGTAGATGAGTCTTGAGTCTATGGTGTAGAGACACCGAAGCGAGAGTACAAATACTCGTTAGAGAACGAGGGCACTGAGCGTGACCACCTCGAGTAGTCATAAGGAAGTCTACCTTCTCATCGATGATTGACTCGAAGCTATAGTGACATGTCTGGTTCTTTGACCTGAGGTGCATTGACAGATCATCTTGAGAGTGTTATAGTTTGACTACACCATGACTCGAGTCTCCTAGCCATTCAAAATCCTGAGGTGTATGTTGGCTATAGCATGTTCATTGTAGGAATTGGATTGCACCAAGATGGAATCTATCTACCTCGGTGGAGGAGCAGCCCTATGATGATCATGAGAATCAAGTCCATAAGCCCATGGCCATGGCAAAGAGTGAAATAATAGAAAGAGTTTCTATTAAGATTTTCACATCGGACTTGAATCGAATGATTAAATCATATGATAGAAATTAGGGTTTGACGAGTTCACCTTAACCCTAATCTGATCGGGGCTCAAGATAGAAGAACTTAATCACATAAGTAGCTGCACCGAGAGGTTCATTTTCAGTTTTGATGGGTTGCCACCATATACTGCTAGGTGTCACTGGTGGATTTTGGGAGCAATTAGAATGATTTAGATGATCGATCATTCCAGTTGTCTGAATTAGAAGAGTTCTGATCCATCGAAAGGAGTTTTGATGATGTCGATGATGGAGATCATGACATATCCCATTACCATACAGAACTGAACCTAACTGGATCACACAAACAAGGGTTTGGATCTGGATATCATCAATTGGACTAATCTAGTTTAATTGATTTGAATTAGATTCAATTAGGTTCAAGGAAATCGTGCTAGCACACGATTGAGCCTAACATTCTCCTTTTTCTATCATTAAAAGTTGTCTCGATTGAGCCAAATATGTTTGTGCTCACTCAGGTACCTTTACCTGATCTAACTGGAGCTTGTCCAGATTAGAAAAGAGTTGTCTTAATTTATGAGATAAATTTGAGACAACACCCACCATTTTTCGTCACCTGCTAATTCTTGTTCTTTGACTTTGGTCAAATATTGACCTTTGACCTTTGGACATCTGCTCATGTGTCATGCATCCATAGGAGAGACTTTTTGATCAAGTTCACCTACCATTTGGTAGGCAGATGGAGGGCACATGCCTAGGATGGCATGCTCCCCATGTGGATAAACACTGGAGTCCCATACGGATGGGACTCCAGGTTGCTTCTTGGATTCAAACTAGGTGACCCTTACCTATAGACTTTGACCAGTCTAAGGCACTATCTAAGGATGAATCTATGGGCCTCTCATCTAATTGGATTAGGTGATGTCATCCCACTAATCAGATTTAGATCTGATTGCACGAAGTAACATGATTGGCCGGGATGATGCAGCACTGCATGGCGCAGCAGGGTCTATAAATAAACCCTATCTGCACCCAACCTTTTGGGAGTTCCTCCTAGCCATGCCCCAAGGCTGCCCCTCTCCCTCCTCCATGCCATCCTTTGATCCTTTCTCTCCTATCCATGCCCAAGGAGAGTTGGGTACGAGTTTGGTGCGATTCAGGCAATCAAAAGGCGACGAGAAAGCAAGAAGGCAGCCCTGCTACAACAGATAGCAACACATGTTCAAAAGAAGTTTTGAAGATCCTCCAAATTAAATCTAGATTTGATTTTTGAAGAAAAAAAAGAGAAGAAAAATATTTCCAGATCCAGCCTGAGTGGATATCGATAGAGGCCAGGCACTTGCGTGGCTAGATCTAGAACCTCAGACAATCAGCAGGATCATCAATGGATAATTGGATTACCCAATATCATGGTAACATTAATTTAGATTTAATTTAATTTAATTTTTTTATTTATCAGATTATAAAATTAAATTTGAATAATGTCAGATCTGATTTGGATCTAAGAGAAAATTTTTGAAATATGCCTCTTGATCCAATCAGATTTGAATAAACCTAACACGAAAAAATCAGAATTTTTCCTTCAAGTTGATATAGGACCACATACGTTTGTCTGCACAAGTCCTAACAACTCACATATCTTTTCTTCATGTCTAGTGAATGGAGTCTTGGTCATTTTTTCATAAGACAAGATTCATAAGTTTCTAATAATTTATTATCATAAGGATCAAAGAACTCTTCTTTGTATAACTTGTTTATTCTTGACTCACTTATGTGACCAAGGTGACAATACTAGAGAAAAATATTATTCATCTCTTCTCTCTTTCATTTTTTGCTTTCATCAATATGAAAAATATTGTTATTGAGAGATTGAACTAGAAGACCATTTTCTAAAATTCTATTACATAAATGCTCATTAGAAAATGAAATAGAGCAACCATTACCCTTTTCATTAATTTCAAAGCCTTGTTTCAACAACAAAGGAATAGAAATTACATTTCTAATGATCTTGACATAAAATAATAATCTTCCAACTCTAAGATCTTTTTCGAAGGTAACTTTAAAAGATAAGTTCCAACAGCTTTAGCTTGGATGGACTCGCCTCCAGTGCCAAAAAGCTCGAACTCATCTTTTTTTTAATTTTCTAATGCTTTATAGCCCCTGCAATGACTTGTATATATAAGAACTATAGATGGTATCCAATATCCAAGAATTTAAAATTGAAGAACTCAGTGATAAATTAGTATGTATCATATATATATATATATATATATATATATATATATATATATATATATATATATATATATATATATATATCTTGATGCAACACTTGCACCAGGCTTTATAGTTGTAAGATAACTCTTGCAATTCCTTTTCCAGTGGCCTTCCTTGCTGCAGTGGAAATAAGTACTTGGTTCGGAGACTTTCTTCCCCTTCTTCCACTTCATCATGCTACTTTTAGGGTTCAATCTTTTCTTTAAACCCTTCATGCCATCTTTCTTCTTGGAGATCCTAGCTACGAGAAGATGTGGAGCCTTTTCCTTCTTGATATGGCTCTCTACTGTCTTCCGTATATTTAATAGCTCAGGCAAAGAGCTATTTAGTTTGCTCATATTATAGTTTACAACAAATTGAGAAAATGATTCAGAGAGTGATTACAGGATTAAATTCTAACTTAGCTCACCATCCATCATAAAACCTAATTGACTTAATATACTGTTCTAGTTAATTACCATAAGAACATGATCTTGTACGGATGTGTCTTCATTCATCCTTATATGAAATAACTGCTTAGATATCTTATATTTGGTAGTTCTACTCTATTCTCTATATAATTCTTTTAAATTAATTAGTATAGATTGAGTATCCATAATTTTATGCTGCCTTTATAATTCATTACTCGTAGAGGCCAACATAATATATTTAATAATCAAACTATCATTCTGCCACATCTTGTATGTGGCTACCTCTTCTTCAGTAGCATCTTCCCCAATTGAATCTAGATCAGGGGTATCGAGGATATAGAAAAGCTTCTCCTGAGTGAGAATAATTTTTAAATTCCTTAATTAATCCATAAAATTTAGATCAATCAAGTTGTTGGCATTCAAGATGCTTCTCAATGATAGTGAAGATGCCATAATGTAAAATTTATTTACATAAATAAAGAACATAACATAAGCAAACTACTCTTGATGACATATATATATAACTAGATAAGGATTTTTATCTAATTATTACTCCCACTATTTTATCGAATATTATAGCCCTCTTCTATAGTAAACAAGAAATTCTAATTAGTTTTCTTAGTGGGGTTGAGATCCTAATTCCTCATAGAGGCCTTGTGGTTGCATAATGAACGTTTATGAGTTCAAAGGTAGGAAACTCTTTTCAATTACATCTCATGCAACTCTCAACTCTATCTTAGCCTCTAAAATACTCATAGTCTTATGGTTGGATAATAAATTAACTATAATATTTTAGTTAAGTCGACCTTTTATTTCTATATAGTCATATTCGAATAACGCTGCCCTTGTGGTTGTACAACAAAGCAATACATCTAAACATACCATTGTTAGATGCATGCCCTAGAAGTCAGATTGGCTAAACACTTGTAATACACTTCTAAAGGCAATTTTATAATTTTGACTATAAATTAATAAAAAAATTATTTTCTATCATAGTGTGTATTTAAAATGTCTGTGATACATCCTTTGAGTTAATGATAATGATAGTTCATGTTTTCAAGAGTTGAAAATTTAAGACATGAATTCTCGTAATTAACTAATAAAATACTTTCGATCGTAGGATCATCACGAGGATGGTGATCGATCCGAAAGATTGATGTACGATCACTTTTTTAGGATAAATATATCTTGAGTCTATGATGTGAAGACTTTAGAGTGAAAGTATAGGTACTTGTTAGAGAACGAGGGCACTAAGCATGACCACCTTGAGCAATCATAAGAAAGTCTACCTTCTCATCAATGATTGGCTCGATGCTATAGTGGTATATCTGATTCTTTAATCTGAGGTACATCGATAGTTTACCTTGAGAGTGTTATAGTTTGACTATACCATAACTCGATCTCCTAATCATTTGGAGTTCTGAGGTATATGTTGGCTATAGCATGTTCATTGTAAGAATTGGATTGCACCAATAGAAGATCTATCTACCTCAGTAGATGAGGAGTAGCCCTATGACAATCATGAGATTGAGTCCTTAAGCCCATGGCCATGGCAGAGTGAAGGTGATAGAAAAAGTTTCTATTCGGGTTTCACATTGGACAAATCGAATGATTAATTCATATGACAGATGTTGGGTTTGATGAGTTCACCTTAACCTTAATCCTATCGAGGCGCAAGATATAACACAATCATATAGGTAACTACACTGAGAAGCTTACTTTTGGTTTTGATGCATTGCCACTATATACTACTAGGTGTCACTAGTGGATTTTGGGAGTAATTAGAATGATTTTGATGATCGATTATTCTAATTATATGAATCAAAAAATTTTTGATCTATTGAAAAGTGTTTCGATGATGTTGATGATAGAGATCACAACATATCTCATTTCATATGGAACTAAACTTAACTAGATCACACATATAAGGGTTTGAGTCTAGATGTCATCAATTAAGCTAGCCCAGTTTGATTATTTTAAATTAGATCTAATCTGGTTCAAGGTAATCGTGCTAGCACACGATTGAACCTAATTTTCTTCTTTTTATAATCTTTCTGATTTATCACAATTGATTCAAATTTGATTTGACTCATTCATGTATTTTGGATAGATTTATTTTTATCTAACTAAAATCTATCCAGTTTAGATTAATTGTAGAAATTAAATTCATTCATAGTGCAATTTGACTAAAGTCAAAAGTTAACCTAATTGAGAGAATTGAGGGTCACCTAATCAGAGGCTTCTAGAAAATTCTCTGAAAATCATTTTACTTTGATTTTTGGATATGTGATTGGACTTGAGTCATACTTTGGGTCAACTCAATTTCATGATTTTTTGTGGTGCTTAGATTGGGTTTCTAATAGAGTTTGATCCATGTGCCATGGACTCCTCCTTATCCTTTCTTCTCGCCAACTTGGGAGGAGTTTTGGATGACCAAACCTAATATAGATCAGGTTGGCAACATGGGCTAACAGATTGGAGTCCTAGGTAATCAAGTAAATAAGTTGCTTGATCACTTAGTCTAGATGGCGCAAGGGACTTGTATAAAAACTTCTGCACATAAGGCCTTTTAGAAGAATTTTGATTGCCATGTCCATATGCTACCACCCCTTCCATCTTCCATGCCCCCTCAAATCTTGTCTTTCTCCTTCTTTTATGTGTCAAAAGTTGGGCACAAATCATAGAAGAAGATCCAATTAAATTTGTGAAGAGTTCGGCATCTATGCGACAGTGTTCGTAAGACGGACAAGCTGCCTTCAGAAGTTATTTTGAAGGTTCTTCAGATCAGATTCAGATCTAATCTTTGGAAAAAAGATTTATAAGGAAAAGATGTTTTGATCTATCTAAGTGGATATCGGTAGAGGCCAGACACGTGCGTGGCTCCTTTTAGAACCTCAGAAAAGATCAGGATCATCATAAGATAATCAGATTATCCAAATAAGATAAGAAATTAAATCTAATCTAATTTTATTTTAGTTTTTAATATTAGATCATCATGATCAGATTTAAGAACTCTTAGATTTGATTAGATTATTTAAAAATTTTTAAAAAAATTCATCCTAGATCTAATCAGATCTACACGATCCTGCAGTGGAAAATGAGATTTTTCTTCAAATGGTATCAGAGCTACGTTTGCAGTTCTTCAGATCTATTTTAAATCTAATTTAATTTTTATTTATGATCTAATATTAAATAATTTTAGATATCACATCAGATGTTATTAGATCTAAAATTAAAAAATTAAAATTAAATAATTTAGATCTATAATGTATAAGATGCATGACTAGACTAGGTATAGAATTGTTCTATGTGTAGTCTAGTATAATCATATTTTTAATTTGATTAAAAAAATTTTAGATCTATTTAATTTTATTTTTTTAAAGTTATAATTATTGTAACCAAATCTGAAAAATAGGAAATAAAGTTTTAATTTATTCATATGAGATATAAAAGATGCATGTTTAGACTAGTTGTAGAATAGTTCTATAAAATATCTAGAATAGTTTTGCTTTGATGTGATCAAATTTAAATTTTATTTTTTAGATATTATATATAATATATTAGATTTGAAAGCATGCATATTTAATTAAGTTATGATATATGAGATGTATGCAAAATATGTATAATTTAGATCATTAATTATATATGCGATATATGATTTAGATCTAACTAGTTTTGTAGTAAAAATTATATTTCTGATTAAAACATTCTCCTTGGATGTCTGATCATAAGAATAAAATAGGATTTAAAGATTCTCTTCTCTCATTCAATGGAATGTTCTTATGACGTGTAGGGGTGCTGCGCGTTTATCCTTAATAAAAAATTAAAACTTATTTTTCTACAAAATTCAAGATCCTAAAATCCTAGGATTTTATTACATGTTTTGTTAATGAACTCAAAACTTAATAAATAATTAAGATTATAAAATTAATTAGATCTAAAAATTATGAATTTTCATATCTAAGACATATTCATAAAATTGGATGCGGGCTTAGGTAGCTCAATTAGGTCTAGCGGTTGATCAAATCGAATCAAGAGTTGGTTAGGTGAGATCAAAGAAAGCTTAGATTTGACCAGCCTAATAAGATTAAGTATGGATAAAGATTGAATCATATTGAGATGTGACTTAATCAAGTTAAGATCTAATTTGGCTCTATGGTTCGAGTCTAGATTGTAAGCTAACCAATTAATTCTGATTCAATAATTTGGTGTCTAAGATAAGTCTGACAGATACGATCGACTAGTTTTTAATTAGGAACTACTCGACCTATATGCATTCTTATCGAGTTAATGGCATATTCCTTCCATCGGTCTCACTTACTTGGCCATTTATGTCGATCTAGTTCTGATTTGACGTGGCTAACAATTCGAGCCAACCCATGCCACTATATTAGTTATAATTATTATAACTAAGTCAAGTCAAGTTTAAAGAGATCTAAGTTAAATCTTTCTAAGAAAATATTAAGTCTAAGATCTTCCACCATTGTAGATGTGCGGAACCTTTCTGGGGTTGATTGTTCTTGGCTAGTTACAGTGGCTTAGTTGCATCCAAAAGATGCAACCATATTTATTAGGCATTGGATGCTATGAGTTGGAGGATTGGTTGTACTCAATATTTTGGATACGATAAGAAACCCAATCAGAAATCTAATTCATGCAAATGATAGGTTTGACTTAACTAAGGAGTGGATCAATATTTCAAATACTATGAGATATATGAATTAGAGATTAGGTTTGGATGCACCATGATTAGAGAATCATTGGACAAGAGTTGGCCATCCATCAATTGACCCATCATCAATAACTATTAGGTGAGGTAATGAGCCGGTCGGTGGGATCAGACCATCTACTAGAAATCTATAATCATGAAGATTTTTGCATCTCTACCAAAAGAGTGTAGGGATCTGAGTAAATAGTGAGAGCTTAATTTATTTAAAAATAAAATTTTTAAATAAATTAATTAAGTTTAATTATAAAATCTAACTAAAAACTTTGACTCTCTATAGAAAAATATTTACATCCAACCCACTAGTTCGTATACTAGATATGCATAAACTAATCAGATCCAACTACAAGAATTGGCTCCAAAACTTCAAAATTATTTTAGATTCTGAGAAGTTGACTCATGTATTGGAATAGGATCCTCCCACTTTACCAGTCCATCCATCCACTGATCAGAGAGCATCTCTTGAGAAGTGGATGAATGATGATAATAAAGCTAGATATTACATATTGGGCTTGATGTCTGATGAGCTCCAGCATCAACATGAAGATATTAAGACTAGCCGTCAAATGTTGGCTCACCTGTAAGAGTTGTTTAGTGAACAAAGTCATGCAACCAAATATCAAGTTACTAAGAGACTGTTTAAGGCTCAGATGCGTGATGGGCAGTCAATCTAAGATCATTTTCTAATGATGATCAAGAACTTAAAAGAGCTTGAGAAGCTCGATGTCAAGTTAGATCAGGATCTATAGATTGACATAATTCTACAGTCCTTGATTGATGCGTATGAGCAGTTCAACATGAACTACCATATACATAAACTTCAGAATACCTTGACTGAACTTATAAACATGTTGGTTACTACTAAACTTTCTATGAAAGATTCTAAAGGCTCAGTACTTGCTATGGAGCAGACTTCTTCCAAGAAAAAATCTTTTTGGGAAGAAGAAGAAGTCCGTGAAGAAGCAGAAGGTGGATGGTGGGAAGAAGAAGAAAGCCACTGACAAAGAAAAATATTTTCATTACAACACTGACAGCCATTGGAAGTGAAACTGCCCTTTGTACTTGGCCAGCTTCAAGAACAAGGAGGCAGGTCTTTCTGGAGGTATGCTCATTATATAATCTAATCTTATAATTTTTTTTACATCTAGTTGGGTGCTTGACTCTGGTTCTAGTACTCATTTATGCACTTCCATGTAAGATCTTGAGGAGAACAGGAGGCTGAGGGATGGTGAGATGATCCTACGTGTCAGGAATGGAGCAAGAATTGCTACAGTGATCATGAAAATCTATCTTCTTTGATTACCATCTGGATTAGATTTAATTCTTAGAGACTATTTTTATATGCCTACAACAAGCAGAAATTTGATTTATGTTTTATATTTAGCATAGGAAGGCTATGTAATTAGTTTTCTTAAGAACCATTGTAATATTTTTTTTTGAAAAAAATAAAATTTCAAGTGGTTTTCTTATAAATGATCTCTATCAGTTACATATTGATGATTCTATATTTAATATCGAGCAAAACATGAATGCAATAGGATCAAAGTGGCCTAGGGATAGTCTAAATGATCGATATCTTTGGCATCTTAGGCTAGGTCATATAGCTGAAGATAGGGTTAATAAATTGGTGAAACGAGGGCTATTAAGTCCATTGACTTTCGAGTCATATCCGATTTATGAATCATGCCTTTATGACAAAATGACCAAACTTTCTTTTGTAGAACATGGGCAAAGGGCCACAGACCTACTTGTCCTAGTACATACTGATGTGTGTGGCCCATTTGATATACCAGCTTGAGGCAACTATATCTACTTCATCATCTTTATCGATGATTTGTCTCAATACGGGTATATGTATTTGATGCGACATAAGTCTGAAGCTTTTGAAAAGTTTAAAAAATTCAGACTCGAAGTAGAAAAATAAGTAGAAAAATTTATTAAGATTCTTCAATCAGATCGAGGAGGCAAAAATCTTAGTTAAAAATTCCTAGACTATCTTAAGGATAATGGTAGTCTCTCAATAGACTCCACCTGGAATGCCTCAACTTAACGGAGTTTTAGAATGGAGAAATTGGACCCTATTAGATATGGTCCAATCCATGATGAGTTTCATGGATCTTTCTGAGTTTTTTTGAAAACATAGTCTGATGACCGCTATATATTTACTGAATAGGATTTTCTTTAAGATCGTTCCTACCATACCATATAAGATATGGCATGGTAAGAAATCAAGTCTAGGTCATCTCAAAATTTGGGATTGTTCGACCCATGTCAACAGACAATAGGCAGACAAATTCGAGTCTAGATCCTTTAGAGCTTGGTTTATTGGATATCCTAAAGAATCATTAGGATATTATTTCTATCTTCTAGAAGATCATAATGTCATTGTGAGTCGACATGCCATCTTTCTTAAAAAATAGTTTAATCTAGATGGTGGCATTAAAAGATAAATTAGACTCGAGGAAAAAGTCTTCAATGAGAAACGAGCTAAGAAATCTATGGAACCCAATTATATTAAGCCCAGACACTTCCTCCTCCACCTCGTAGATCAAGTAGAATTTCTCATCCTCCTAAAAGGTACTTAGGTACTATATCAGAAGTCATAGAGAAAATGTTACTCACAGAAAATGAGGTTCATGGCGATGATCCCAAAACCTAGATGTCAGATATCGACTCTGAGAAATGGTTAGAGGTAATGAGGTCAGAGATTGACTTAATGCATTCGAACCAAGTCTGAATCTTGGTTGATCCATCTAAAGGTATAGTGCCTATTGGGTGTAAATAGATCTTCAAGAAAAAGATAGGTGCCAATGGAAATATAGAGACATTCAAAGCAAGGCTCGTAGTAAAAGGATATAGTCAACGCGAAGGCATTGACTATCAAGATACTTTTTCGTTAGTAGCCAAGCTTAAATCCATCCACACATTGTTTGTTGTCGTAGCCTATTTTGATTAGGAAATATGATAGATGGACGTGAAAATGGTATTCTTAAATGGATATCTTAAGGAAGATATCTATATGAAACAGCTGCTAGGTTTCACATCCAGTGATAATGATCACAAGGTATGCAAGCTACAAAGATCCATATATGAACTTAAGCAAGCATCTTAGGGCTGGAATGCTCATTTCAATGATGTAATCAAATCATTTGGATTCATCAAGAATGAGGAGGAGCCCTATATTTTTAAAAAGGTCAGTGGGAGTGCTGTTGTCGTTTTTGTACTATACGTGGATGATATCCTCCTAAATGAAAATGATATTTTCATATTGACTATAGTCAAAATATGGTTGTTTAAGAAGTTCTCTATAAAAGATCTAGGAGAGGCATCCTTTATTCTTGGAATTAAGGTCTATACGGATAGATCGAATAAGATGTTGGGTCTCTCATAAAAGATGTACATAGGGGAGGTGCTAAAAAGGTTTAGCATGAAAAACTTCAAGAGAGAATTAGTGCCCTTCAGACATATTATTCATCTCTCTAAGAAGATGTGTCCTAGCACACCTGAGGAGATTAAATGCATGAGCAAGATCCCTTATGCTTCGGCAATAGGGAGCCTTATGTATGTCATACTATGTACATGACTTGATATTGCCCATGTTGTGAGTATCACGAGCAGGTATCCATTGAATTCAGATGAAGAGCACTGGACTTCTGTGAAATGTATCCTTAAGTACTTGAGAAGAACTAAGGATATGTTTCTAGATTTTGGTAATGAAGAACTATAGATCCAGGGGTATACAGAATCAAATTTTATGTTCGATATAGATGATTGAAAGTCGACATCTGAAAGTTTATTTATTTGTAATGGTGGAGCTATCAATTGAAAGAGTTTCAAGCAGAAAGTGATAGCAGACTCCACCATAGAAGCAGAGTATATCGTTGCGTCAAAGACTACAAAGGAAGCATTCTAGTATAAGAAGTTCATCATAGAGTAAGGAGTGATGCCAGTAGATGCCGTCCCTCTATACTACGATAACAATGATGCCATAGCCCTAGCGAAGGATCCGAGGTCTTACCAGAAATCCAAGCACATCAAGCGGCGATATCACCTCATCCGCGATTATCTCAAGAAAAAATATGTCAAGATCAAGAGAGTCGACACTACAGACAATGCGACTGATCCGTTGATAAAACCATTGAGCCAGTAGAAGATCAAAGCCCACCTTGAGAAGATGGGACTTAGATTTGTAGCCAATTAGCTTTAGATCAAGTGGGAGTTTGTTAGATGTGTGCCCTAGAAGTTAGATTGGCTAAACACTTGTAATATACTTATAAGGGCAATTTTATAATTTTGATTATAAATTAATAAAAAAATTATTTTTTATCATAGTGTGTATTTAAAGTATCTGTGATATATCCTTTGAGTTAATAGTAATAATAGTTTATATTTTCAAGAATTGAAAATTTAAGACATGAAATCTTATAATTAACTCATAAAATGCTCCTGATCGTAGGATCATTATGAGGATAGTGATTGATCTAAAAGATTGGTGTACGATTACTTTCTTAGGATAAATGTATCTTGAGTCTATGGTGTGGAGACATCAGAGCGAGAGTACAAGTACCTATTAGAGAATGAGGACACTGAGCGTGACCATCTCGAGCATTCATAAGGAAGTCTACCTTCTCGTCGATGATTGGCTTGATGTTGTAGTAGTGTGTCTGGTTCTTTAACTTGAGGTGCATCGGTAATTCACCATGAGGATGTTATAGTTTGACTATATCATAACTCGGTCTCCTAGCCATTCAAAATCTTGAGGTGTATGTTGGCTATAGTATGTTCATTATAGGAATTGGATTGCACCAATAAGGGATCTATCTACCTCGGTAGATGAGGAGTAGCCCTATGATGATCATGAGAATCGAGTCCATAAGCCCATGGCCATGGCAGAGTGAAGATTATAGAAAGAGTTTCTATAAGGATTTCACATAGGACTCGAATCAAATGATTAATTCATATGATGGATATTGAGTTTGACGAGTTCACCTTAACCCTAATCTTATCAGAGTTCAAGATAGAAGAACCTAATCACATAGGTAGCCGCACCAAGAGGTTCACTTTCAGCTCTGATGGGTTGCCACCATATACTGCTAGGTATCACTAGTAGATTTTGGAAGCAATTAGAATGATTTGAATGATTAATCATTCTAATTATATGAATCCAAAAAGTTCTGGTCCATCAAAAGGTATTTTGATGATGTCGATGATGGAGATCACGACATGTCTCATTACCATATGGAACTAAACCTAACTGGATCACACAAACAAGAATTTGGGTCTGCATTTCATCAATTGAGTTAACCTAGTTCGATTGATTTGGATTTGATCCAATTAGGTTCAAGATAATCGTGCTAGCACATGATTGAGCCTGACTTTCTCCTTCTATAATCTTTCTAATTCATCATAATCGAGTCAAATTTAATTTGACTCATTCCTATATCTTGAATGAGTTTATTTTCATCTGATTAGAACAAGTCCAGATTAGATTAATTATGAAAATTAAATTCATTCCTAGTGCAGTTGGACTAGGATTAATAGTTGATCCAATTGAGAGAATTGAGGGTCACATGATCAGAAAATTTAAAAAAAAAATTTAAAAATTATTTTGCCCTAATTTTTGGATATATGATAGGGGATGAGTTATACTTTGGGTGTGCAAAATTTTATAGGGCCCAAAATAGAAGAATCCAATCACATAAGTAACTGCATCGAGAGGTTCGCTTTTGGCTCTGATTGATTGCTACCATATACTGTTAGGTATCACTGATGGATTTTGAGAGTAATTAGAATAATTTTGATGATCGATCATTCTAATTATATGAATCAGAAAAGTTCTGATCCATCGAAAGATGTTTCGATGATGTTGATAATAGAGATCACGATATATCTCATTACTATATGAAACTAAACCTAACTAGATCACACAATTAAAGGTTTGAGTTTAGATATCATCAATTAAGCTAGCCTAGTTCAATTGATTTGGATTAGATTCAATCAGGTTCAAGATAATCGTGCTAGCACATGATTGAGCCTGACTTTCTCCTTTTTGTAATCTTTCTGATTTATCGCAATCAAGCCAAATTTGATTTGACTCATTCATATATTTTGGATGAGTTTATTTTTAACTAACTAAAATCTATCCATGTTAGATTAATTATAGAAAATTCATTCATAGTATAATTGGACTAGGGTCAAAAGTTGACCTAATTGAGAGAATTGAGGATCACCTGATCAAAGGCTTCTAGAAATTTTTTTAAAAATCATTTTGCTCTGATTTTTGGATATGTGATTAGGCTCGAGTCATCCTTTGGGTCCTAATTTCATGATTTTTTGTGGTGCCTAGATTGGGTTTCTAAAAGAGTTTGATTTGGATCAAACACTTGAAGGGAGGACTCCCATGCACCATGGACTCCTCCTTATCCTTTCTTCTTGCCAACTTGGGAGGAGTTTTGGGTGATCAAACCAGATAAAGATCAGGTTGGAAACATGGCTATTAGATTGGAGTCCTAGGTAATCAAGCAAATAAGTTGCTTGATCACTTAGGAGTCTAGATGGCACAAGGGACTTGTATAAAAACTCCTGCACATAAGGCCTTTTAGAAGAATTTTGATTGCCATGTCCATATGATGCCGCCCCTTCCATCTTCCATGCCCCCTCTAATCCTCTCTTTCCTCTTTTTCTATGTATCAAAAGTTGGACACAAATCAGAGAAGAAGATCCAATTAAATTTATGAAGAGTTCAGCATCTACGCGATGGTGTTCGTGAGACGGACAAGCTGCCTTCAGAAGTTGTTTTGAAGGTTCTTCATATTATATTTAGATCTGATCTTTGGAGAAAAGATTCATGAGAAAAAGATATCTAGATCCTACCCGAGTGAATACTGGTAGAGGTCAGACGCGTGCGTGACTCCTTTTAGAACCTCCAAAAAGATCAGGATCATCATAGGATAATCAGATTATCCAAACAAGATAAGAAATTAAATCTAATTTAATTTTATTTTAATTTTTAATACTAGATCACCATGATCAGATCTAAGAACTCTTAGATCTGATTAAAATATTTAAAAATTTTTAAAAATATCTATCCTAAATCTGATCAGAACTTCACGATCCTACGATGAAAAATGAGATTTTTCTTCAACTGTAAGCATTTCTGTGCACCAAGATAGTATTACATCAATCTTCATAGCAAGCCTTGTGGTTGCACAACAAACCTAGTATGGCTCTTGACATAATAATGGCTTAGCATGAAGGAAGGCCTGGGTAGTGTCTTCAACACAAATCATTTTGAATTCAAAACTCAATCAACTAAATTGGCCAGGTAATTAGGGGGGAGGCTCCCTATTCTTTCGTAACAGTTCTAATTACCACTTTTGACACTTTCTTGGACACCAATTGATCAATCAGTCCCAAATTCGATTAGCCATTAGTTTCTGGCACTTCAACTTAATATAATTTTTATGAGGGCTTTTCTAGTCTCATGAACATTCTAGTGATGTAATAACTACTGCATTTTAAATGCAAGAAGCAATCATAGCAAAGTCTACTAACATGCTTCAATATATATATATATATATATATATATCAAGACATATGAAATCATAAAATATTGCTATCACCTAGCAAACTACAAAACCTAGGTGATCATTAATCCTGCACCTAAGTATGATCATTTGATTAAACCAACCAAGGATGGCTCTGATACCACTATAGGGTTTTGATGGCACAGTGGAAGCATGAATTTCAAAAATTTTTATTATGAAATACCATAACATCAAACTCTAAACCCAAAAATATCTTGTTGGTTGACATTCAAATATATAAAATTAAAATAGGAACAAAAAAATAACTGTCATGCTAAATCCAAAATTTTTAGTAGGCACCTAAGTGTTCACCCACCAATGGTGATTCACACGAGAACTAGGTTCAAAACTCTAGCTCTCTACTTTGGTTGTTCTTGCTAAATTCTTCTCCAAAGAACTCTCTTAGCTTTTCTGGTAGTACAACACTTCTCAAGTGTTTGGCCTTTCTTTCTCTCTTCTCAGGCTTCTCCCTCTCTCTTTCTTTTTTCTTGTCTTTTCTAATTCTCTTTCTAAGCCCTTGTCCCAAAATCAAACTTCTCCTTTCCGAAAGGACTTTGTCTTAATAAGAGAAGGTAGAGAACTATTTGGACACCTTTGGAGACTTTATGTAAGAAAAAAAGATCAGGATTCAATGCCTAGACCTCTTGGTACGCCACTTATTTATAGTTGGCATGGGGATGCATTCTCATCGGAACATATCTCTTCTTCATGCTTAATCAGAATATCTCACGCCCTTTGGATAAATATCAAAGATTTAAAATAAAGAGACATCTTCTCATCGAAGGACTCTTCAGGGGTGCCAACTTAAAAATACCGATGAATTTCTCAATGTTTCTCTGAAGAGGTGCAATTCATCCCATGGGGTGCCAACTCCATCCAATGGCCAGATTTCCATCTAAGGGCTAGATTTCCATCTAAGGGCCATCTAATGGCCATAAATCAAGGCACCATTCATCATCTAGGGTGTGTGTAAGATCAAAAGTGGCACTCCCAAGTTTTGAAAATATGAGAAAATAGGTCATGAAAAGATGGAAGTAAGTTGGAAGAAAAATCAGCCTAGATAGTAAAGTTCAGAAACTGAGCTGGCTCACTCTGAGACTGAGCCAACTAAGTTAGGAGCTGGGCCGGCTCAGTCTAGAATTGGGTCAGCTATGTTTCAAAGAAAAATTCAGATAGAAAATAAAATTTTTGGACTGTTGGCATGGTACACAACTGGATCGGTTCAGTCTGAGACTGAGCCAACCCAGTCGTAGGTTAGCCGGCTCAGTCTGAAACTAGGCCAGCTTAGTTTTTATGGATTTATTTTGTGTACGTGGGATGTTTGGATTTTAAAAAATTTTTCTATGAGCTTGGGACTTGACCCTTTTATAAAGTATAAATACTGAAAATAGGTCAAGGTTGCATATGATGCTGAATTCATTAAATAAAGCTCTTTTCTTCCAAAAAACTCTTGTGCTCTCTTTCTCTCTTTTCTCTTAAATCCATTATTTTGCTTCTACGTTGATCCTAAGAGATTGTCCCTTGTTGCTTGGCTAATCACCAGCAACCATGCTGGTCTGAGAGAAGATAGTTTATCCCAACAATTGGTATCAGAGCCAGATTGCATGGAAGGAAGAAAAACACCTAGGGTTACTACATCCAAGATCTATTGCACCAGGTTTTATCCAAAATCTTCTTGTTTCTTTGTTGTTTATCTCTAGATTAAGATAAAGATTGGTTACACGGAGGGACGATGATACAAATGATTGAAAAGAGGATCTAGGGCATTTAGATCTTCTTTGAAGGATAGTGTTACTGATGTATGATCGATGAAGGATGTTAGGGATCTATCCTTAACTTATTTGAAGTCATGGGATCGAGTGGATTCAAAGTGGATTTTGAGAAGTTCAATGATAAGGAGAACTTTATCTTATGGCAGCAGAGGGTAAAGAACTTATTGGTTCAGCAGAGGATCTATAAGGTCTTAACAAGAGAAAGATCGGAAAAGATCAGTATTGAGGATTGAAAAGAATTGGAGAAACTTGCTTTCAACACAATTCGAATGTTCTTGGCCGATCAAGTTTTGCTCGAGGTTTGCATAGAAAATACGGCAAAGGGGTTCTGGATGAGACTGGAGAATATATACATAGGAAAGAACATGACGAACAAGCTATGGTTGAAGAAATAGTTGTATAGTCTGAGGATACTCGAAGGCGGAGATCTTATTGCACATATCCAAAAATTCAATCAGGTGTATTCTGAGGTGATGAGTTTGGATGTGAAGATCGACGAGGCGGATCGAACGTTGCTACTATTATATTCTCTTTCAGGTTCGTATTATGGTCTCATAACAACTTTAGTTTATGAGAAGAAGACCCTAAACTATGAAGAGGTTGTTGGTGTGCTCAGATCAAATAAGCAAAGACAGAAGATCTATAAAGGAGATCCTAAGTCTGAGATCTTGACTATGAATGAAAGACAAGAAAGATCAAAGAAGAAGGCAAGAGAAAATTTTAAGGGTAGGTCAAAGTCTTGGGATCAAAGAAAGATATTGAAATATTATAAATGTCATCAACCTGGACACCTGAAGAGAGATTATTCCCTTTTAAGATTAGAAGAAGAACATGCCAGTAAGAAAGATGATACAGCTTCTATGAGCAGTGAAGAAGACCTATTAGTTGTATTAGATAAATCCATAAAGTGCCATACTATGTGGATATTGAATTCAGCATGCTCGCACCACTATACTTCTCATTAGAAGTGGTTTGCTACCTACCAGAAGGCTGATGGTGGAAGTGTCAGTCTTGGAGATGATCACCCATGCAAAGTAGCTGGAGTTGGCTCTATCAGGATGAGGATGTATGATGGGATTATTCGTATATTACCAAATGTTAGGCATGTACTGGAGTTGAAAAAGAATTTGATTTCTTTGGACTACTTAGAGGAGCAGGATTATGCTTTTAGTAGCCAGGCTGGGAGTGGATGTCTGAAAATTTTTAAGAAAGCTTTGATGGTGATGAGAGATAGAAGACTGAGCAACAATCTTTACAGAATGGAAGGCTTAATGGTGAATGATAGTGCAGAGGTGCTAGCAGCGGCACAGAAGGAGCATATTTTATATCGGCTATGGCACGATTGGATGGGTCATATGAGTGACCGTGGGCTCACTAAACTTAGCAGAAGAGGTATGATTCCAGTCCTGAAGAAGGAGGGCATAGATTTGTTTGAGCAGTGTATCTTTGGCAAACAGCATAGGATAAAGTTTGCCAAAAGTACCAAGCGTAGTGAAGGAGTGCTAAATTTAGTGCACTTGAATGTGTGGGGACCAGCTCCTATATCAACTAGAGATGGGGTAAGATATTTTGTCACTTTCATTGATGATTTCTTAAAAAAGATGTGGATTTATCTGATTAAAAAAAAATAAGAGGTATTTGCCTAGTTTAGAGCCTGGAGAGCTAAAGAAGAAAAGGAGTCTGGGAGATAGGTAAAATATCTGAGGTCAGATAATGGTGGGGAGTATACTAGCCTAAAGTTTAGGAGGTACTGTAAGAAAAATGGCATCAAATGTCATTACATGGTGAAGATAACTCTCCAGCAGAATGGTGTCGCGGAGAGAATGAATCGGACATTGATCAAGAAGGCATGGAGTTTGAGGATGAAAACATCACTTCCAAAATCTTTTTGGGGTGATGTCTTAACTTTTTCTTATTTTCTTATGAATAGGTCCCCACATCGTTAGCTGAACAGATGCATTCCAGAGGAGGTCTGGAGTGGAAATAAGGTGGAGCTTGGCTACTTGAAAGTCTTCAGTTGTCCGGCCTATGCATATGTGGAGGCAACTGAAAGGAGCAAATTAGATCCAAAATCTCAAAAGATGACATTCATAGGATATCCACAAGGAGTCAAGGGATACCTGCTGTGGGACTTTCAGGCATAGAAGTCAGTGATCAGTAGGGATGTTATCTTTGATGAGAAGAGCATCTTGAGGAGATTTGTGATAGATGAAACTAAGGAGACAAAGGTGAACAATAGTGGCCAGTCTGAGATAGATGACATGCAGTCCGAATCCTCGTATAGGAGTGTTTCTATTGAGGTAGAGCTGGGTAGGAGAAAAGATACTTAGACAGAAGATCGGCATAAAGTGCCAGCAGTTCAGATGGAGATGCAGGATCAGTCACAGACATCAAACAGAGATATGCCAGTGGGAGTGTTTTTGCATAAATCCTAACGTACTATCAGGAGACTAATTAGATATAGCATTGATTAGGTTATCTTCTATGTACTCATCACTGTTAATGGAGATCCAGAAAATTATGCAGAGGCTATGGAGAGTGAGGATCATGATTCATGGATGCAGGCCATGATGGAGGAGATGGAATTACTTAAAAAAATCAGACATGGCAGCTGATGGATCTTCTAGAAGGTGCTCGAGCTATTAGCTCAAAGTGGGTATTCACAAAGAAAGAGGCACCTTCAGAATAAGATGGAGTCAGATTCAAAGCAAGATTGGTAGCAAAGAGATACTCACAAAGGAAAGGAATTGACTACACAAAAATTTTCTCTCCTGTGGTGCGTCATACATCTATTCGAATTTTGCTGTCACCGGTGGCATAGTACAATATAGAGTTGGAACAGATGGATGTGAAGACAGCCTTCCTTCATGGTACATTGGAGGAAAGGATCTACATAAAGCACCTAGATGGTTTCATAGAGACTTGATAGGAAGAAAAGGTGTGTTTACTCAGAAGATCTTTGTATGGCTTGAAACAGTCCCCTCGTCAGTGGTATCGAAGGTTTGATAGCTTTGTTTTGAGCCTGAGTTTCAGTAGATGTGAATATGATTGCTGTGTCTACGTCAAGAATGTAGATAAAGAGGATGCTCTATACCTGCTACTGTATCTAGATGATATGCTCATAGCCAGTAGAAGCATGAAAGCTGTGAAAAGACTGAAAAGGGCATTATTATCTAAATTTGAGATGAAGGATCTGGGTCCAGCTGAGAAAATCCTTGGAATGAAGATTTGTAGAGATAGGTGCAAAGGAGTGCTCCATTATCATAAAAAAGATATGTCCAGAAAGTTCTAGAGAGGTTTGAAATGGAGAAGACTAAACCTGCAGAGATGCCATTACCGAGCCATATATCTCTCTCCAAGTTATAAAGCCTCCAATCAGAAGAGGAGAGAGAATACATGAAAAAAGTTTCTTCTGCAAATATTGTAGGTAGTGTGATGTACACTATGATGTGCTGTAGACCAGATATAGCATATGCAGTGAGCACGGTTAGTAGATACATGGCTAATCCTGAAAAGGAATACTGAAAAGCATTAAAATGGATATTGCGATATCTGCATGGAATAAGGGATTATGATTTGGTATTTGGTGGGCAGCTAGGAGGATCTAAAGATGGAGGTTCGAGTCCTCTGGAAGGATTTGTAGATGCGAATTATGTAGGAGATCTTGATATAAGAAGGTCTACTACTGGATATCTTTTCTATGTGTATGGTGGACCGGTGTCTTAGAGATCAATTCTTCAACCACTTACGGCCTTGTCTACCATAGAGGCTGAGTATATTGGAATAACAGAGGCTGTAAAGGAAGCTCTTTGGCTTAGGAGGCTGATTATTAAGTTGGAGGTGGAGCTGAGCCAAGTTACACTATTCAGTGATAGTCAGAGTGCTCTATTGTTAGCACAGAACTCAGTCGATCATGTACGCATAAAGCATATAGACGTGAGGTACCACAGGATCAGAGAGCTGGTGGAGAAAGGTGAAGTGAAACTGATGAAGGTTCATACCAAGAAGAATCAGTCTGATGCACTCACGAAGGTATTCCCCAGAGATAGCTTTCAGATATGTGTGGCAAAGATGGGTTTGCTGAGAAGAGATGAGTTCACAAGGACTTAGAAGCACCAAGATGGAGAATGTGAGCTCAAAAGTGGCGCTCCCAAATTTTGAAAACATGAGAAAATAGGTCATGAAAAGATGGAAGCAAGTCAGAAGAGAAATTAGCCAAGATAGCAAAGTTCAAAAACTAAGCCAGCTCACCCTGAGACTGAGCCGGCTAAGTTGGGAACTGGGCCGGCTTAGTTCAGGACTAAGTCGACTATGTCTCAGAAAAAATTCAAACAGAAAGCAGCATTTTCGAGCTATTGGCACGATATACAATTGGGTCGGCTTAGTCTCAGATTGAGCCGACCCAGTCGCAGCTTAGTCCGCTCAGTCAAAAACTAGGTCGGCTCAATTTTTGCGGGTTTGTTTTGTATACATGGGATGTTTGAATTTTGGAGAGTTTTCCTATGAGCTTGGGGCTTAATCCTTTTGTAAAGTATAAATACTGAAAATAGGTTAAGATTATATATGATGCTGAATTCATTGAATAATGCTCTATTCTTCCAGAAAACTTTTGTACTCTCTTTCTCTCTTTTCTCTTGAATCTATTATTTTGCTTCCACGTTGATTCTAGGAGATTGTCCTTTATTGCTTTGCTAATCATCAGCGGCCACGCCGGTCCGAGAGAAGATAGTTTATCCCAATAGTGTGGAACCAAGGAAGAAATAAATTGGCATGAGCAAATTTAAGATACCATAACCATTTGAACTCTAAGTCTTTATCTGGTTATGACGCCAAGAGAGAGAATTAAACCAAATCCAATTGAATTCAAATAAAATCTGAAAAAGCCAATTAGGTGCCAACTCTTGGCTAACCTAAATTAGATCCAATTTAATCATGAGCCTAATTAGACCAAATTAGCCTAGACTAAGAACCAAAATTGAATCCAATTTGAATAAGAAGCTAGAGTTTGCAACATATGCTAGTATGTTCATGCTATAAATATGATCTAATCTAATTAGATTCTTGATCAGTTTCCTTTGTGTGTGATCCATTTGGATTTCACATCTAATTAGTAGTAGGTCTAATTATAAGTTGACCTGATTTGATTAGAATCCTTCCAATCGATTTAGATCAAATGCATGTTAGCTTAAGTTAATCAATTAGAACTCTTTCTAATTGATTCATAAATTAAATTTTTTAATTCATAAGAATCTTGTGTTCTAATTGATTCATAAATTAAATTATTTAATTCATGAGAACCTACAAGACAAGATTAACATCTAGCAATATATCAAGTTTACTTGAAAGATATCAAATTTGGTGAAAATACCAAATATATTTTTTAGTGGCAAGTTACTATATAATTCAATCGTTCGATCTTACTACATCCCAAATATAACTATGAACATGGAATTATGTCAAATCCAATTTGATATATTCATGTTTCTCTCAATCTTATAATGATGATTTGATTAATGAAATATTAAAAATTCTTTCTAATTTTTATTTTACTTTGATCAAAGACTTTCTAAATCATCATATGATTAGAGTATGTAAGATGCGATCTTCTCTTACCATAAGTGATCGATTTTTTGTTGATCGACTCATAACCTTTGTCCATAATCCATCATATCCAAAATATCCCATACATGACTTTAGTCATGAATGAATATGAACCAAAATATGGATTTATGTATACAAAATATCATGGTGGTCTCAAATCTAAGGATCAATTGCATTACTGCCATTTAGAAAATCATCTTTTCATGTGTAAATAAGATTCCATAATTAAAATATTCTCTTAGTAGATCAATTTAGTAAACTTATTCTCTAATAAGCATCCACATCCTTATGTTAATGCCTTCATACAAGTAATTGTGAGATGAACTATCATCTTTATTGAGCATACACAAAATGTGCCGATCCTATTAGTATCATTAATTTCTAACTCAATGAAAATATTTTAAATTAAAAATTTAGAATTTTAAATCTCATTGGCATGATCTCCTTATGGTCTTAAAATCATTATCCTATTCTATAGGATTTATTATAATCTTAATAATTATAAGATGCAGCATATAATAAATTAAAATATTTTTTATTTATTTATAAAATATCATGTATAGGAAGATCAAAATAAATGCCATCATAATATAAATTGCGATTGGATTGTAAAGGCATAATTGTTTTATACTCTAGCCTAAGATTCATTTAAGCACAAAAAATTTTCATTTCAATTAGCATCCATGATTAGTTATGAAATATTATATTGAAAATAAACTTTTACTGTTAAAATAATTTTTTTAAACTAGTAACGTGCAATATTGGATCAAAGATATATTGCATTAATAAATTGCATTTGACTAACCACCAGCAAAGACGTGTTGCATTAGTTGCGAAATATATTTGCACTGGAAATGAACTTTTACTGTTAAAACAATCTTTTAAGCCAGTAACGTGAAATATTGGATCAAAGACGTATTGCATTAATAAATCACATTTGACTCACCACCAGCATATGAATTAAAGAAGCAGGAATTTCAATTTTAGTTTGAAAAATCAAGCTGTAATTTCACCAATTAATTTGATTGACCACCCGAAGATGGTAGTAAAGCCAATGGTTTCCTCCGGTCCCGAACTGGATTCGGGACCAGCATGCTCGCCTGCCTGTACTTAAATCACCTCCGACTCTTTCCGATACTAAAGCATTTATGATGATAATTTACTTTTTTTATTTTTATTTTTATATTTTTGTATAAAAGTGAAGAAGTCAGACGTTAGCACGCGTACGTGCATCCGCACGCAATCACACACTGGACAAGAGACGTCCGGGAGATTCCAACCTTGACCTTCCCGCACCGGTCGGTTATCGGAAGCCATGCTCTGTCCATCACTTCCTCTCCCCCACTCCGGAAAAAAGAATTCTCTCGGTGTCGTCACTCCCCGGTGGTGGATGGCTGCAAGCCGGACGCCAAAGTCAAGAAAAAGACATCGGGGAAACTGCTTAGTTGATTGCACTTTCTTTAGCTTATCATTTACCCCGATTCCATATTTCCACCTTTGGTGGCGATCGACCTCGCCTTAGTCTATAAAAATCGGAGGTCAGAAGGCCTCAGGAGGAGGAGGAAGTCGCGGCCATGGTGGCGGAGAAGGGGGAGGTGGTGGAGCGGAGCCTAGTGTTCGCTGCGAACGGGGAGAGGTTCGAGCTGTCGAGGGTCGACCCTAACACCACGCTGCTCGAGTTCCTCCGGACCCAAACCCGTTTAAAAGGAGCGAAGCTCGGCTGTGGAGAAGGTGAAGGTTCTTGCTTTTTTTTTTTCCTTTGAACATATTTTGTTTTTCCTCCTTGTGTTGGATGAGGTGAGTTCTGTTTAAGATTTGATCTTTCATTACCAAGATAAGAAAACTGGGATCTTTTACTTGTTTCTCTTTATGGATGTTTGCTATCTTAGGTAAATTACTGATACGTGGTTGAAGGTATTGTATTTTACATTTATATAGATATTTGGTCAGAGGTTAATACCATTGGTGACTTATTTGGAGTGTGAATTTGTCAAATAGATTTTCTAGTTACCTATTTTGCATGTTGGTTTGGTAGTTTTTCGATTTGTTTTTAAATTTGATTTTTGAATTTTCTTTATTTCTTCTTTTACATTTCCTGGGCAGTTAAAAATTTCGGTTAGCTCCTGCTAATATACAAACTGATATGCACTTCTGAGTGAATTTTCGTTGTCTGATAAAAGTTTGCTCACAATTTTGTGTTATTCATATGTTTCTAAGCCAACTAGCCTTGGCTTATCTGGTTGGCACCCTTCTCCTATTGGGAGAGGTCCAGGTTTTGTAGCCCGGTGGTGGTATTCCTTCTGAATTTCTCAAACAATTCATTTACCATTACTTTCTCTCCTCTCCTCTTCTCTTCTCTCCTACTCTCTCAAACTTTTCCCCATTTTTTATGGTAGAAACTGTTTCTTTCTTTGCATATCACTATTCTGAGCTTAAAGATATGATGCTTTTCATGGATGGAAGTTTGATCATGCTTTAGGTGATCACTGCACAAATATAATATTTGTTTTTGTTTCGATAATAGGTTAACGGTACTGGTCACTTTGCCTGGAGCATAAATTTGCCAAGTGGGCTGCTTTGATACCGTTCTGAATGTTGGTTTGGTGCTTGTTGGATTTTTTTTTTTTTTTTTAGATTGTTATCTGGATTTTCATCATTTACTTTTCTTGATGTCATGTGTAGTTAAAATTTTCATTTGCCTCCTCCTTTAGAAGTAATATAAGTTTCTGAAAGAATTCTGTTTCTGGTACAAATTTATGGACTCCTTGTTTTATTTAAAGAACGGATATATGACATTTGGAGTAAAAAATTAAATTCATGATTTTGCAAGCTATAAGATTTCTAGAATGGTGCTGTAGTTGGATTTTTCTTAAGCAATTGTTCATATATGCTGATATTTAAAAAGATAACATAGGATTTTTCTGATGATGATTGGATCAGTTTGCTTATTCTTCTCGACTTGCTGTAGGTGGCTGTGGAGCTTGTGTCGTTCTTCTGTCAACTTATGACCCAGTACATGATCGAGTGGAAGAATTCGCAGTGAGCTCATGCCTCACACTTCTTTGCAGCATAAATTTCTGCTCAGTTACAACCACCGAGGGGCTTGGAAACAGCAATGATGGCTTTCATTCAATCCACCAGAGGTTCTCTGGGTTTCATGCCTCTCAATGTGGCTTTTGCACACCTGGCATGTGCATGTCTCTCTTCTCTGCCCTTGTCCATGCAGATAAATCCAATAAGCCTGAGCCCCCAGATGGGTTCTCAAAGCTCACAGCATCTGAAGCAGAGAAGGCTATTGCAGGCAATCTTTGCCGATGTACTGGTTATCGACCCATCTTAGATGCTTGCAAGAGCTTCGCAGCTGATGTTGATTTGGAAGATTTGGGCCTCAATTCTTTTTGGAAGAAAGGGGAGAAAGATGCACTTGTTGCCCGGTTACCATATCACAGCCGTAATGCTGTCTGCACTTTTCCAGAATACTTAAAATCTGAAGTTAAATCCTTGCTGGATGCCTTGAATAATTCTGATTGTACAAGCTTGGCAGAGGGTTGTTGGTATTGCCCTTATAGTGTTGATGGGCTTTATAAACTACTGAATTCTGATATGTTTAGTGCATGCCGTGTTAAGATGGTTGTTGGCAATACTGGTTCTGGTGTTTACAAGGAACTAGAATTGTATGACAAATATATTGATCTGAGAGGGATCCCAGAGCTCTCAGTAATCAGAAGGAACAACAAAGGCATTGAAATTGGAGCAGCCATAACAATTTCTAGGGCTATCGAAGTGTTGAAAGAAGACTGTGAACACACGTTTTCATCACAAAATTCAGTTTTTGCTAAAATTTCTGATCATATGAATAAGGTGGCTTCACAATTTGTTCGAAATACAGCAAGCTTGGGTGGAAATCTGATCATGGCACAGAGGAGTCAATTGCCCTCGGACATTGCTACCATACTTCTTGCTGCTGGTTCAACTGTTTATATCCAGATGGCTTCAGAAAGACTAGTTCTTACACTGGAGGAGTTCTTAGAGAGACCTCCGTGCGACTACAAAACTCTACTGTTGAGCATATATATTCCTTGTTGGAGTTATACTAGCAATGCATCTTCTGAGATTAAGGAATCTGTTGATTCTAATGCTACAAAAGAATCCCATCTGCTATTTGAAACATTTAGAGCAGCTCCTCGCCCTCTTGGAAATGCTGTGGCTTATCTCAATTCTGCCTTTTTAGCTCAGATTTCTTTTGATAAAATATCAGGTGATCTTGTTATAGATAACCTACAGTTGGCTTTTGGTGCTTATGGGAGTCAACATGCTATCAGAGCAAGGAAAGTTGAAAATTTTTTAGTGGGTAAACCTGTTACTGCATCCGTTCTACTTGAAGCAATTAGATTGCTTAGAGAAACTATTATACCAAAAGAAGGCACTCCACATCCCCCCTACAGATCAAGTCTGGCTGTTTCTTTTCTATTTGATTTTCTTCATCCACTAGCTAAGGACTTGGCAGAACCTAAAAAGAATATCCATGTAGATGTATTTAATACTGCTGCTAGTGCTGAATATGCAACAGACAGTCTTAATGGAGCTGTTCATGTTTCACCTGATAAGGCATCAACTTATGCAAGTAACGGTCAATTTGACAACTGTGATACACTTTTATTGTCCAAGCAGATGATGAAATTTAGCAAGGACTATAATCCAGTGGGTGAACCAACTAAGAAAGTTGGAGCTGAAATTCAAGCATCTGGTATATTGTTTTATTTATTCTTTCATGAACTTATTATCATCATCATCATCATCGTCAACAACATCTTTCCTTTGTTTGACACTTGGAGGACTTTTCTTTTGTTTTTTGTATTCTTTACATGGAAAGAAAACTTTCCTTTTTCTCTTATTGTCTTCAATACTGCATGTAGTAGTATGGCTTTTGCATAAGCTGGGATCGCTTCCATGATATTGGTATTTGAGAACTAACAAAAGCATTTCTATGAATTGGGCCCCTTATGTTGGTTGTGAAGTATCAATTAAATCTGCATTTGTGGAGAATCACTCACTCAAATATGCATATGAATGCAATTAGTCCAGCCTCTGTTTTTTTTTTTTTTTTCAGTCAACTAAATGTTGCTATAGTCTTCCTGTCATCTTGAGTTTTATGCCTGGAATTTTGGTTAGCTGTTGGTTATTTGGAGTACATTGGATCCATAAGGTGCAGACATTTGCTTTACAAAATTTATAGGTGAAAATGTAGAATACATATCTGTTCAGAGTTTCGAAGCTTTGCATCTAGAAGCTGGATAATAGGTCAATACTAGTGGCTCTTTGGTGCTAGGTAATAATGAGGGTGCTTTGTGGCGATGGACTATCAATGTCAGGTTTTTATGAAGAGAATAGCTGATACTGATTGGGCTGAGGTTTTAATTCCCAACGTCTAGATAGTTTAGAGAGAGGTTTAAAAGATAGCCTAGAGTTCAGTGTGAGAGTTTGTTTCAAGTCAGGCAAGGTAGAAGCATTAGATTTTCAAATGCTACTTGGTTGGGCATATTTCATATATTCTTTAGGGATTCTTGGGTGCCATTTGGGGGCATGTTGAGAGGGAGAGAGATTGTTGGGACTTGCTACCAAAAAAAAATCTAGTGATGTGGGGTTTGAGGATATATGCCTTTTGCATAGCAATCATGATTCATGAGAAGCTAAAGATGAACATCACAATGAATGATCTAACATTATGGCTGTGGAGTAGAGTAGAATCTTGTGGGTCATGTAGATCTAATTTTCGATGGGAATACTGTTGAGCTTAAGAAAACATGGTATGCAACTCATTTTTGTCAGCACTTTTTAAGCATATCTTTTTCAAAAAAATTTTATGTCTAAGAGCCTGTTTGGTTATTCCTACAAGAACATCGTATGGGAATCAGGCTTTTTGTTCCATTCAGGTTGGCATCTTCTAAACCTGCCAAAGCCCAAGCATAAATCCCAACTTGTGGCCCTGTTAATCTACAAGAAAAAAAAAAAAAAAAAGACCTATGGAGACCTTTCTTTCCTTCCTGTAGGATTCGGGCTGTGGAGATGTTGGGTCGATATAGGCCATGCTTGAATGGACTTCTCAGTCCATGAATCTAGCAGAAAATTCAGCTCAAAAAATTCTGTTAGATTACCCAAACAGGCCCTAAGAGTTCTCATGGAGTGGGAGATAAACATTGCTTACCAGTGTTCTTAGAAGTTATCTTCTATAAAGAAAGGTATACAAATAAGTACACTATCACCTGTCTCTAAAGGTAAAGACAAACCAAGGGTATGTCGTGATGTGTCTCAGGATGAATAGAGATGTGTGTTGTAGTCTGTGCTAGCTTCTCTAAAGTATACATCAGCATGTGTCATAGTGTGTATAGACTGTACTATAGCGCATACTAGCTTGAATTGTAGTGTGTATTTGCATAATGGTATAACAGAAAATAAAAGAAAAACATGATATGATCCAAGATAGGAAATGTCAAACCAACTTCTACTGGGCTATTCGGCTGTACCGAATCGAATTGATGCTGGCTTGGGATGGTTCAGTCATTTGGGTTGGTTCCTTTATAAAAGCTTCTCCACCCCTTCAATCGAAGCCTTAAGACTCACCAAAGGCAACCTCTCTTGCCTCCCCTCGTCATCGACCTGTGCCTCTCCCCTTTTTGATGATGCTGATTGTTCCTCTCTCCCCTCCTTGAAACCTTGCTACGTTGTCTCTCTCTAGGGTTCTGCTGCTTTCACACACTCTCTCTCGAAATGGTTTTGCGATGGTGAGTGCCCCCTCTCCTTCTTCCTCTTGCCTTTCCCTCCCCCTCCCTTTCCTAACACTTCAAACTCCGTTCCTCCCTATTCGAGGCCTAGTTCCTCAATCCTCTTGTTCTAGAGTTCTTGGACGATAATTTCTACTCGCTGCCTTCACCATCTTGCTCGTAATCTACCCCACCATCTCTCCCCTCTCCAAATCCACCTACCACTCCTCCTCACTACCTTCCTCTCCTTCTTTCTCTCTGGCTCTCTCCCTCTCCCTCCGTGGTTTTGGTATGTTGTAGTTCGGTGTTATGGACTGTTGCTGTATTGTACTAGTGGTTGACCAGCATGCTTGTTAGCACTGGTTCTTCCAACCTTGATGCAAGGCATGCTAGGCAACTTTAGAGAAGTTCTTGCCACCTTCAAAAGAACATGCTTTAGACTCAACTTCTTTGCAAGATATGATGAATCTAATTTGCACCAATGGTGCTGGTGCACTAGCATATCTGCAAGAAACTGTCATGCACCTTTAGGTTTACCAGGGAAAAGGAAAAAAAAAAAAAACAAAAGAAAATGATGGGAACATTATGTTGGGTGTCGCTCTATGGCTCTTTGCCTCTTTGTATTTCTACCTTTAAGGTCTTAGGAGGCCTAACCTCTCTTATATAGAAATCCGAGAGACCAAAATTGGTCTCGATGGGTCAAAGACTCAAAGCCATTGCCCAACCTTGCTTATATGGAGAAATCCAAGTGATTAGAAATGGTTTCAATGGGTTAAAGACATTAAGGCCCATCATCATGATCTAAAAAGATCCATCAACACCAGCCCAACAGCTATAAATGGTTATAAATGGCTCATCAAAAGAATTAACTAGCTTTATTGGGCTAATTAGGCTCCAATAACTAGTCAAAATCATAAAAATTATGGATAATCACTAAAGCACATTAAAGGATAAAAAACCAAATCAATACTATCAAGAAGTAAATGATAGGGTCTTAGGTCCAGTGAACCTCAAACATGCACGTGCATCCACACTCATGTCTGCGGCCATGGCCCAGCATTCTGCTCGAAACACTCATGATTGTTTGTTTTTCTTGTCACTATGGTCCTGTCCAGGGAACAACTTTTTTCTCTGTCATTTTTCTCCTTTGACTTGTATGTATGTATATGTATATGTATTTGTGTGTGTCTGTGCATAATATCCTATAGGGTTCCTGTCCCTTTGGGACCTTGATAAGAGGCTCCAAGGAACTATCCTCAACTGGCTTCTTTCCTTACAGTCTAGATTTTATTTTCTGATGCTCTTTTTCCATTGTTTTTTCAATTGTTTCCATTTTCCTGATATCTGTACAATTCATTTTCATATTCTTCGGTTGACTTTTATCATGCTTATTGTTTTTCTGAACTAATTTATTATATCCTATGTACTTATCTGTGTCGAGCAAAATTACTTGTCTCCCATGATAGTAATCACATGATGTAATCATGCAGGTGAAGCAGTATATGTGGATGACATTCCTTCTCCAAAAGATTGTCTTTATGGTGCATTCATCTATAGCACAAGACCTTTGGCTCACATAAAGGGCATCAACTTCAAGTCTTCTTTGGCAACAAAAAAACTCATCACGGTTATTTCTTTCCAAGACATTCCAAAAGGGGGACAGAACATTGGTTCTATGAGTATGTTTGGAACTGAACCATTATTTCCTAGCTCTCTTACTGAATATGCTGGTCAGCCACTTGGTCTTGTGGTAAGTTGTTCTTCTAATTTACCATTCTATTTCCTTTTCTTTTATGTGATATTGAAATATTCCTCCTGGCTTGGTTCAATTGCTGTATTACTTAATAAAAGAGAGATAACTGCTAAGTTGGACTTTGAGTGTGTGCCTGGAATCATGGCTAGAATTGGTTGAGTAAAGCTACGTGAATGGCTGGTTAGATTGCAGAGACACAGAGATTCGCCAACATGTGTGCCAAGCAAGCAGACGTTAGTTACAGCACCGAAAATTTAGAAGCACCCATTCTATCAGTTGAAGAGGCTGTCAAGAAATCCAGTTTTTTTGAGGTCCCTCCTGTTGTTTATCCTAAACAAGTTGGTGATTTCTCCCAAGGAATGGCTGAAGCTGATCACAAGATTCTCTCAGCTGAGGTACATATTCATGTGTCAAGCAAGTTGTCCCACCATTTTCTTCCATATCTTGAATGTATGCCAGTGATGAGGATTGTATGTGTATATAAAGACTTGATCATTGTCAGCCATATAATTATGCCCTAGATTTTCTTGGCGAAAAATTCACCTTGACCAAAGGTCTTTATGTCCATGCTGCTTATTTTACATTCAGCTGATAACTATGAAAATGATGTCAATAATACATTAGGAGATTCCATAAATCATTGATCAAATGACAGACATATGCAGAGCATATGACTTTACTATTTAGTGTTGACCAGTAAATGCATTTGCTGAAAATGCATACTTTTGATGTTTCATACCATTTATTCAGATATACTATATAAGATATATTGGTGCACAAATAGCCAAAGTAACACAATTGAAGGATGATATTCAAATCAGTAGCTAGGCTTTTTAGTTTATTTAATGATAAATATCCTTCCACTTTAACTTTCTGGATCTTCTTTTCACTATGTAGCCCCTGTGAATTGATTCTATGACATGCTCTCTATATATATTAAGAATAATTAGATAATATAATCTTGCTAGTGCTACTGGTTGCTTTCATCTATTAAAAATTGAAGTACTGCATGCCTTGCATGAGCCAACCACATGCTCTATCATGGGTAAGGATTATGGCAAACAGAATGAGTCCTTGCTGGAATAGCATGCACTGGCATGGGTTGGTTCAGGGATACAGAATTATGTACCTCTTCTACTGTGCATACTCCTTATTGGAATAGTACATGCTGTAGCGGCAATATGGTACCTTGATCCATGCCATCAATTATAGAATATTGTGAAATTACTACTTTGTTTTATAAGGTAGTATGGGTATTGTTTTATGGTTAAAACAACGTTTTTGTTTTAGTTTCGTTTGACCATTCATTAATGCAGTTATTGTACTCAGATTAAACTTGGATCTCAGTATTACTTTTACATGGAGACTCAAACAGCACTAGCTGTACCAGATGAAGATAATTGCATAATGGTCTACAGTTCAACTCAGTGCCCTCAGACTGCACAGGAAGTAATTGCAAAGTGCCTAGGAATTCCCTTTCACAATGTCCGT
This sequence comes from Cocos nucifera, assembly GCA_006176705.1. NCBI lineage: Eukaryota > Viridiplantae > Streptophyta > Magnoliopsida > Arecales > Arecaceae > Cocos > Cocos nucifera. The sequence continues at coordinate 132,456 of QRFJ01000457.1, forward strand.
GTTATTACAAGAAGAGTCGGAGGAGGTTTTGGTGGGAAGGCTTTAAGAGCAATACCTGTAAGAATTCGACTTTACCATCATCAATATCTTTTGCATTTTTTGCAACAAATATGATGTGATATTTTTTTTGGTAGGAACACATAATATGTAGAAACTTTTCCTGTTTCATGCATGCAATTATGATATGTAGTTGTCCAGATGTTGCCTCTTGCCTCAAATTCATTGCTTAGTCTTTGTTGTTTCTCTCATAGTCATATAAGTATATATGGAAAACATCGTGTACATTTTCTTCATCAACTGATAAATAAATAACTGTTATCAAACTTATAGCATGTAGACATGGAACCATCTGATTTTTAAGAGGCCTGCATGTCTAACACTTTCATATAACATGAAGTTGTGCTTTCATCTGGTGTATAAGTATTTGGCGAGATGTCCTCATTTGATGAAGAAATTCAAAGTGACGTACATCCATTTCTCAAAATCCATCACTAATTAATTGTCCCTAATTTTTTTGTAAGACAGCAACTCACTGGCACTTTTAGACTAATGCCCCAGAAAATAATTATATCTTTTATTTTAGACCAATATACTTCTATTGATTTGGTACAAGTTGCTGCTCACCTTGTTCATTTCTATGTGTTACTTAAAATACTAATTGTGCATATATATTCTGATTGATTATGTTGATGCTACTAATATGACCTTTAAACATTCTTCAGATTCTTATTTTACTAATTAGGACTGCTTATCACTTTGCACAAAGTCATAGATTTTTCATGTGTTTGAGTTTTATTGAATACTACTTCCATGTGTTTGAAACTTATTTTAGCACTTGTTTTATATTTATGTGAATTATTTATAAAATGGATGAAGTCAGAAAAAGGCAACTAAGTAATTGCCATCTTGTGATGTTAAGGTGGCAACTGCATGTGCACTTGCAGCATATAAGTTGCGGCGTCCTGTTCGAATGTACCTGGATCGCAAAACTGATATAATAATGGCAGGAGGGAGACATCCGATGAAAATAAATTACTCTGTTGGTTTCAAATCTGATGGAAGGGTTACAGCTTTGCATATAGATCTCTTAATTAATGCAGGCATATCTGAAGATGTGAGCCCAATAATGCCACAAAACATAATAGAAGCATTGAAGAAATATAATTGGGGTGCCCTTTCATTTGATGTGAAGGTTTGCAAGACAAATATTTCAACAAAATCAGCCATGCGGAGCCCTGGAGAGGTTCAAGGATCTTTTATTGCTGAAGCTATTATTGAACATGTTGCATCAGTTCTTTCTGTTGATGCCAATTCTATTAGAAGAAAGAATCTTCACAACTTTGAGAGCCTCAAGTTGTTCTATGAAGGCTGTGAGGGAGAAATTTCTGAATATACTTTACCATCAATTTTTGATAAATTAGCTCTATCTGCAAGCTATCACCACCATGTTGAAATGATTCAAGAGTTTAATAATTGCAACAAATGGAGAAAACGAGGAATTTCCTGTGTACCTATCATATATAAAGTGATGCTAAGGCCAACTCCAGGGAAAGTATCTGTTCTCAATGATGGTTCAATCATTGTTGAAGTTGGAGGGATTGAGTTAGGTCAAGGGCTCTGGACAAAGGTGAAGCAGATGGTAGCATTTGCTCTTGGACAACTATGGGATGATGGAGGTCGGTGCCTTCTGGAGAGGGTGCGCATTATTCAGGCAGATACTTTGAGTTTGATACAAGGTGGATGGACTGCTGGGAGCACCACATCTGAGTCAAGCTGTGAAGCTGTTCGTCTTTCCTGCAATGTCCTTGTTGAAAGACTAAAACCTCTGAAGAAGAGGTTGGAAGAGCAAATGGGTTTTATTTCATGGGAACCTCTAATTTCTCAGGTGATGATATATATATATATATATATATATATTACAATTTTAATTGATGCCATAACTGATTTATTAATTGTAAGGACTTCCAAGTTTTGCGGAATTGCTATATGTTTGTAATTTTGTCTCCCAAGCATTTATGTCCATCCTTAAGAACCATCATAGACAAGCCTTTAGCCATTTGTCGAAGGACATCTACATGAATCCATAATAAGGTGATCCAGCTTCTTGACTTTTTTTTCCCTATCTGGGTCATGCCCTTTGTACAGCAAATTAATTCAGATACACGATTACACCATGCAGCCCATCTCTAGGGGTCTTCTTTGGACTTTCTGCTTCCTTGATCCTCTTGTCTCAGAACTTTGCTGTGGATGGCCAAGTGTCTCATGCATATCTCATAATTTCTATTGATTTTTCCATCATTTCATGTCCTCTTTGGTTCATGATACATTGTGCAGTGACCCAGAACCTAACACAAAATGGCTAGGAAGAAATTATTAATTGGGATGATTGGCCCTGCTTGAATTCCCAGGACCTCCCCACTGCACAACCGATGGAGGACTAAACAATTGGCCCAACGGGTCCTCGCACACTCCTTTTAGGTCCTAGCATTCTTGATAGGAAAGGATCCAATCACAAGTAGAAACAAGACGACTGGATTATGGTCAGCCCCAAGAGTGCTTATGCAGCAATATTCCCCAGTCACATACGGACCATAGGCTGGTCAGCTTTGATAACTTTACTAACAATCCAGAACCTCACCTAAAAGGTTAGCTTGAAGTTGTGATTGGTTTCCTTGGCCTTGTTTAAGCATCCTAAAGTTTCCTAGCTCATTATCGATGTTAGACTAAACACATGCCTGTATGGTTCATTCCACATTGTGTGTATGATGATGGAAAATATAACAAAAACAAAGTCAATGTCTAGAATTACATCAAAATTTAACCATCGGCATTATAGGTAGGTCATCTAAATTAAAATGAACCCCCTGTTTGCATAATCCCTTTATTGCTTGCCTAAGATCTATGGCTTAATGATAATTCTGCATCATTTTCTCAAGCTGTTCAAAGAACCTTTTTGTTTTTGTGTTTTTTTTTCCTCCTCTCTAATATCTGCTAATAACCATCTATTCTTGGATCAACTTCTTGTCCCCCAAATCATTTTCATCTTCCTTTCCAACGGTCCAATTTTTCAATCCCCAAAAAGCTATGTTCCTTGAATATGTGCGCTGCTTGAATAGATTCTTGATCCAAGCCGATTTGATAGTGCCTTGACCAAGGTTTGCGATGCTGGTCCATACCGTATAGTACTGATACTGATAGTGCCTTTATCGAGGTCCTTATTTTTACCTATTATCTACAGTCCATGAACTCTGACACCTCACTGAAAATGGTCCAGTAACCCCCTTTATTTTTAAAATGCTGATTCAATATTGCTCCATTCCGTTCTCCTCTGCAGGCAAATCTGGAAGCTGTCAATTTGTCAGCAAGTACATATTTTGTCCCAGACTATGCTTCTACAAACTACCTAAATTTTGGAGTTGCTGTAAGCGAGGTAAATCCATGCATATTCTTTGGCAACAAAACCCATGGTTGAAGCCACAATTTACGGCTGTTTACATCAAGATTTTCAGAATTATGCATCCAGCTTACTTCAAGACCAAAATCATGAATATTAAATATTGATCTCATATGGATGGTGGGCATTCCAGGTGGAGATAGATCTCCTTACAGGAGCTACAACAATCTTGCGGAGTGATCTTACCTATGATTGTGGCCAGAGCTTAAATCCTGCGGTTGATTTGGGACAGGTTTGTTAGATCTTTAATCTTGGCGGTGAATATATATGTCAATTTTTTTTTTTAAAAAAATTGACATATATAATAAATTTTTAAATAAAGATTTTTATTCTTTTGAACTGCCAACTATATTCCAATTTGAGAAGCATATGATATTCAGCTTTGATTCATGTTATAGGCTACTCATGCTTTGGTATACCCTCATGAATCTTTCAAAAAACTTACACTGCATTTAAATATACCATCAAAAGTTTTGAGTAAACTGATACTTTAAAGCTCGGGAGAAGAAAATTTGCATCCTAAGTTTAACTAAATAAAATTTTATGGATATGGGTGGAATGACGCCATCCATGTTATTGAGCTGATGAGAGGATATGGGTAATACTGATGGTCAGATATTCAGGGATCAGATATTCTGGCAATCATGTTGACCTACTCATCAGTTTGTCTACGATACTGCAGTTCAAAAATGTGTTGGACCGATGAATATGATCACTGCTTGAGGTGGTCTTTATGAGCATGTGTGATTGGTCTGCTTGTTAAGCTACTGGCACTTAATGAGAATGTGCTATCCTTTTCCTCTACATCTGAGATAGATTGTGCTGATAGGAGAATAGGTGAGATTTATCTTGGTAGATATCATTTTGCATTGGAATCTAAGCATAACATTTGGTAGTCGGAAAAGGTAATTCACACCTCTCCTTTTCAGATTGAAGGTGCCTTTGTTCAAGGAGTTGGCTTCTTTATGTATGAGGAATACTTGACAAATGCGGATGGATTGGTGGTTTCAGATGGTACATGGACATACAAGGTCCCAACCGTTGACACCATCCCAAAACAGTTTAATGTTGAGATGCTAAACAGTGGACATCATCAAAAGCGTGTTCTCTCCTCAAAAGGTATCGCCTTCTTTCTTCCCCTTATGTACTTCTATATTCATTACCTATTTGAGAATCTGTATTTTACAATATCTTCCTATTTTTCATTTTAAGAGGCCGGCATTGTATAAAATAAGCAGTTGCTGTTCGCAGCATCTACCAAACTGCCTTTGACAGTTGTCCCATGGACTGATAATTGAAAGGTTTTGATGAGACTGGTTATATTGTCTGGTTGAGGCATCTCGGTAGGCTAAGGTCACGGTTTTCATTCAGAAAAGTTACCAGGCTGGCTAAATTTCACCTCCAGTATTAGTTGGTTTCTCCAGATAAATGTTCCAATTTTAGTTATTGCATTTCCAATGGGACTTGAGTCTGATGGTTGTCACCTCCATCCATATCATGTGTACTATAGGGGAGAAAGTTCTGGATTAGAAACTGAAGATGACGATATCACTCTATTTCTCAAAACAAATATAAGTTGTTTCAACATGTGCTACCATAAAGGGTAGAAAAAAACTCCAAATGGTAGAAAACTGGCAAATGTCAAATATTATGTATTTGTCAAATTTTTCAGACATACAATAATATAAAATCATGCGCTTCTTGTTAAAAGAAAAGAATACTATGTTTTGATATGGGCAGCAACAGGTCTTATGCTGCAAAAATTTCTCTTCCTCTCATCGGGATATATTATTTGATCGTTGACCCGATCCTATCCTGCAGCTTCTGGGGAGCCACCTTTACTTCTGGCAGCCTCGGTTCATTGTGCAACAAGAGAAGCCATCAGAGCAGCTAGAATGGTGTCACTTTCTTGCATTGAATCTGAAGCCTCCCCATCATTATTTCAACTGCAGGTTCCTGCAACCATGCCGGTTGTGAAGGAGCTGTGCGGACTGCACAATGTGGATAGGTACTTGGAAACTTTTTTGTCTGATTCATGAATCAGTGGGACCCCTGATGCCTGCTAGTCAGGGACCGATGTGTCGTATCATTTAGTGTATACTTGGTGTGCATGGTTCAATTATTGGTATGTGGGCTTTTCTTTCTTTTCTTTTGAGTTTGCGATGCTGATAAATTTGATCAGATATATGCAATGCAAAATTCCATGTAGTCCAAGAATGATGAAATAATTGCAATTGGAAAGGTCTTTTTTTTTTTTTTGTTTTTTAATAATAGTTGTGAAAACAAGAGATAGACTAGGATTAAGTCAAATGGATCTCTACTCAGGTCTGGTCAGATTTTGATTATACGATGGAATCTTCATATTTAACAGCTATGATCATCATTGTGGAATCTTCATTACCTAGTAAAGATCTGACCGGATCTAAGTGGATGTTCACTTGACCATATCCTAGTGGAAATAAAAGTAATCTTTTGTCATCTGTTTTACTTTATCTTATCTGTGTGGCTATTTAAAAGCTACAAAAAAACATACAGCGAAGAAAGCCTGCCTTTCTGTTTGGTAAAAAAAGAAAGCATTTTTATTATGCTATTTTGTGGAATTTTCAACGGGCTATGCTTGTGAACAAAATAATTAGACTAATGCTACTTTAGCTGGCATTGTCAAACGTCTCCATATTGCTGGCTCTTGTGGCTCCTCTATGTCTAAGACCTCGTAGACTTCTTCACTCACAATGCGGCACTCGATCATTTTATGCCATCTTTTATAATTGCTCGGTTCAACAAAATTATCATTAGTCAAAGTGGTCATATAATGTTCATAATTACTATAAAAAAAATGTAACCAGACACAAAAATAAATATCCAATCAATGAAAACCAAATGAATGGAAACAACACGTCTCATGATGTATTAAATAGCATGCTGAAAGGGTTTTCAATTGATTGGTGCTATACTACCTGAATGTGGTACAGTCCCTCAATGGACTAACTCGATCGGTAGTAGAACATGTTGAGTTTTCCACCGGTGGTAGAACATGTTGAGTTTTCCATTCCATAATATATTCGCATTCAAGCAACATTGTTAGCAGGGCCGACTTGTTGGATTGGTTAGCAACTATTCGCGGGTATTGTGAATTTCTCATCGACACTAGCATTTCCAATGTAGGGTACTCGACTTCCTATCTTGGCCCTTACGAAATACATCCATTACCTTTGGATTGGTATTGTACCCATTAATTAAGTGCTCATGCCTTGAACCAACAGCGTAAAAAAACCGGCATACCTGCAAGGCGGATCATGCAAGCGTACAAGGCTATTGATCAAATCATAATAATTTTTAGAATAATAATAATAATAATAATAATTCTTCAATCCTCAAAAATTAATTGAATAAAGATTCAATCAAATCATTTTCATAAACAAATATTCTCAAAATAACAAGATAGTCATGATATTCCAACCAATTAATATCCTTCAAACCAAATAAAAATCTAAAGAAAACTAAACTAAACTAAACCAAATTAAGAAGTCTGAATAACCATGAATATCTCTAAGATATCTAGTGCACTCCTCTAAGTCCCGAGCAAATCATGTTTCAAGATTTGAAAAATAAAAAAAAAGAATAATGAGCTAATCAGCCGAATAAATAACAAAATACTTCGGAGTAAGGTTTAAGCATGCTAATAGATGGTAAATCAAACACAATTTAGGACATATCATCGATAGGGCAAAATTCATTTTTATCAAATTTCAAAAATAATATTCTTTATTTACTTTTTAAAAGTATACTTTACTGAATCCAAAATAATGTTTTAAAAGTGCACTAATACCAAACTCAAAATATTGGCTATAGCCACATGATCCTAATGGCATGGGCCGGATAATGTATAATAGATAATGGATGCCTAATAACCACAATTCTAATCATCAGTAGCCTAGTATCGAAACTAATTTTTCATATTATAAGTTGATAAACCAACGTATGATCCCCATTGGCAAGATTGGATTATAGCCATGCTGAGAAGATATATATAAAGTAAATTGCATAAATTATTTAGTCAAATTTTCAAAAATTTATTTTTGTAAGAATAACAAAATGCATAATATATTTTAAAACAATTATGACAATAATAATAACATGCTTGACCTATATTTTCAAATAAAATGCAAAGATAAGAAAACAAAGCTAACCTTATTTTTCTAAAGATTATTTCTCCTAACAAATTTTGAAGGAAAAATACTATGAACTATTAGGTTACTTACCTCTACTCACTTCAAATTCTTACTTCAGTTAGATAGGTTAACTTCACCTATTCAATATTTTTAAAATCAATTAATTTTAATGCCTTAGAAGCCAAGCAAAGTTAGAAATTGAGTATTTGTTGATCCTGAGATTGATTTTGATGATTCTAAAATATTGAGTATATTATGTATTTAACCATGTATTTTATGAATGGATGTAGATCTTTTCAGATATTTAAATTGAAGAATCATTTTAAGAAAAGATCTACATAAATTCACCAAGTCAAGGTTAGAAGAAAGAGAACTCTTTGACCAAAACAAAAAAGATATAAAGTGAAATTCAAAAAAAAATTAAATCTTCTTGATTAGTAGCAAAAATTTCTCAAAATAGTTTTGGAGCAATTTTCGAGATGTCTTGAAAATTTTTTGAAAGCTCTCATGTAAATTGGCACACAAGCTTCTGGCATGTTTTCAAGAGGTCTTGAGTGAATCTCGAGAGCTCTCGGTCTCAGGAGGTAGAAACATAATTTTTGCATTCTAAGAGCAGAGGTCTCACAGCATTTTCAAGAGATCTCGTGATCCCGATGAGACGTCTCATTTAGAACCGAGAGCTCTCGATCTCAGACAATTCAATTTTGTCAGAAAGCTATATTTCGAGCGACTGAAAGCGAGAAGTCTTCTAGCCAAATCGAGATATCTCAAAATCAGGCGAGATGTCTTGAGAAAATCCAAGAGGTCTTGATTTGCATGGACAACCTTCAACGGATAGTTTTTCAACGGCTATTTCTTCACTCCAATGGCTATTTCAGAGCTCCCAACGACTAGAACTCTTTCTTTAACTATCTCCAAAGGTATTTAAAGATGGAGAATCAATTAAAAAAGAAACAAAAAGAAATTTAAAGAGAGAATCTTTCAATTTTGGTGAGAAATATTGAAAATCTAAAAAAAAAGAAAAGAGAAAAAAGTTATGCACATATTTCAGCAAGCTTTCAAAGCAATCTTCTCCAACATCTTTCTCATCCTCTCAAGTATAAATTGAAGAAAAGCTAAGCTTCAATCGAGCACATCATCAGCTTCTTCATTGGGATTTAAAAGAATTTTAACTCTATCTTTTATATTGTACTGAAATTTTTACTTGTAATTTTGATTTCTTTATAAATTTTTTAGAGGAAAGAAACTTAGGGATTAGGCCCATTCAAGTCCGAAATTGGACTTGTTAGGTTTTGGTTGGTTAGCCCAAAAAATCAACTGGATTGTTGGTGAATCCGGAAACTAATGATGTAAGATTTTGGTTGGTGCTTTTGTGAAAACCAACTCGATTTATTTATGAGCTTAGAAAAACAAACATACTATAATCAAGGATGGTTATAGTAAAAATTCCAAGAAACGCTTGGAGAGTGGATGTGGGTGTCGATTGCATCGAACCACTATAAACTTTGTGTATTTATCTTGTGGCTTTACTTCTTGCTTTTCTTTCTTTGTTACTTTCTATTATTTCTGACTTGTATTATTTATATTCTTGGTTTGCATGCATTATCTTTCTTCCGTTGTAGTTTAAAGCCTTCACCTCACAAGCTTTCTATTTTACATAAGTTAAAGCACAAATTTATTTAGAAAGCAAATTTGATTAAAATTTTTATAAGAATCTAATTTATCCCTCCTCTTGGGTTGCTATCTCTGAGCAACAATTGATATTAGAAAGGATGCTCCATTATTGATTATTAACCTAACCATTTAGAGCTAAAGATTTTGGCAACCCAAAATGAATTTTTTTTTTAATGAAGGCTATTCCATAAATAGATCCCTACTTTTTAATGGCTCAAATTTTATCCATTGGAAAGTTAGGATGAAAATATTCATACATGTACATGACTATAATCTATGAAAGATTATTGTCAATGGCCCTCATACATAAAATACATTATTTGTTGATAGAGAATCAATGCATCTGAATGCTAAGGCCATGAACATGCTTTATTGCTCCTTAGACTTAAATGTATTTAATGCATTTCTTCATGTATTTCAACAAAACATCTATGAGAGAAATTGGTAAGAATTTATGAGGGAGCAAATCAAATGAAAGAATCAAGCTCCCAAGAAGAAAAGAAGCTCACTTCAACATATGCCTCATGGCTTATGAGGATGGAAAGAAAAAGAAGAAGAAGAAACAAAGAAAAAAAAAAGTTTTGATTTAGGGGGAGCAAAGCATAGAAAAGAAAAATGAGAAAGAGGAAGAAGGTATCGCCAATCGTTGCCTCATGGCTAATATAAATAAGGTAAATCCTAAAAATTCTTTCAACTTTACATTTGATGAATTATATAAAGCCTTTACTGACTTAATGGATAAATTTAAAAAATTAAGGCTAAAAAATAAAGAACTTAAAAGATCAAATCTTCTTTTACCTAAAGAAAAGAATGAGCTTTTAATTGAAAAAAAAGATTTCTTGAAAGAAAAAATCTTTTGGCTGAAGAAAAAAATAAAATATTGATTGAGCAAGATGCTTTTTTGAAAGAAAAGTAAAGTTTAGTTGAAGAAAAATAAATCTTTTTAAAATCTAAAAAAATTTTAATTAAAGAAAAAAAAAAGCTCTTAAAATCTGAAAGATCTTATTTGAAAGAAAATGCAAAACTAAGAAAAGAGATTGAAAATTTAAAATTCATGCTTGAGAAGTTTACACTTGGATCATAAAAGCTTCAAGCAATATTAAACAATCAAAAAGCTATTTTCAATAAAGCAGAAATTGGCTATAATCCTTTAATAAAATAGAAATTTATCAAAAATATGTTCACAAGAGCTTCACCTAAAAATCATTCTATAATTTACTTTAAATGCAATAAAGTTGGCCATAAAATTTTTGAATATAATACTAAAAGAATTAGTCATACTTTGATTAAGCAAATATGAGTTTCAAAAGAAATCATAAGCTCTAACTCCAATAGATCCAAGATGGCTTGGGTACCAAAAATTAGCAAATAATTTTGTAGGTATACCAAGGATCTAATGGAATGAAAAGAAAAAAATATTATGGATGGATGCCTTGAAAATAAAATTGGATGGGTAATAATATTTGATAAAATTTAAATTTTTTTCACATCATACCATCATTATTTGCTAAATATATTTTGATTATTAATTAGCCTAATTATTGAACATGTTAGATTAATTTTGATGACTTTATTATTGCTTAAAATGATCATACTTTTTGAATAGAAAGTTTGATTTATTAAATGTATTGACTTTAATGATTGACTAATATGTATGCATATGATAACTCTTTTCATACTTTGATAAGTATAATTGATTTTGATGCTAGTAATAATTTAAATATTTTAATTTTTAAATCAACATGTTCTCTTCTATATATCATGCTTGGATGAAATGATTTTATCTTAAAATTTAGCATGATATCTTAAGCCTCCCCATATCAATTTTATAATTAATGAATTTAATTTAAAAAATACTTAATTGGGTGTGAATATTTTAATTGCTAAATTCATAAGAGAAATTAATTTTTGGCATTTTTTATAAGATGCTAAATTATTAAAATTTTTCTAAAAATTTGAAACTCCCTAGTTGAACTGAATACATAAAGCCTTCATCCAGTTTTCTGTTGATTTGATCTTACTTAAATTGATTATTGAATCCTCTCCCAAATCAATATGAATATCCATCTTGATCATTAATTTAATTTTTTTTAATCTTAAAAGAAAATTTATTAATGAATATTTATACTTTATTTTGATTAAATAATTTTAAAAATTAAATCTAAAAAATAATCTTTTTGAATCTTTTGAAGTTGATATCTAATAAAATATTTTAAAAAAACTATCATTTATCTTTAAAGCTAAACATTAAATGAGGACTTTAGTTTTAAGTAATTGGTATCATTATTTGCCATGTATTTGATTGATTTATCTTTTGATAAAAAAGAAGAAATGACTTTGTTTCAAATTTAGTTTTATATAGCTATATACTTGATATGATATCATTTAAGATAAATTCAAAAATATATATATATTTTTAATCTAATTGCTTGATATTTTTTTTAAAAAAAAGAGATGATATTTTGAAGAATAACTTAAAATCTCTTTATGGTGTACCTTGATTGATTTGCTAATATCAATTTAAATTAATTTATCTAAATCAATTTATCTTTATCAATTCAAAATCAAATTCATTGGTATCAAGTTGAACTTGCAAATTAATCTTTAAATGGTATTGAACTATTAAGCAAATCATGATTTAGTCTAAATTTTAGTTTAATTGGTATCAAAAAGTTTTTTTCTAAGAAAATTTTCACTTCTGATATCATTGGTATCATTCTTGCCTTACATTTTATTATATTATTTTTTAATAAAAGAATTGAATATGATGTTTCAAGTCTATTTTATATTAATATACTCTTGAAGTGATACCATTTGAGACAAATTCAAAGAATTTTTAGTTCACTTAATTGATTCTTATACCTTTAAATTTTATTTAATTTTAAAATAACTTTATTTACAAAAGTAAGGGAGAGAACATGTTAAAAAAAATATGATTATTTAATTGAAAAGAGCTTTGAAATTAAAAATATCTTTTAAATTTAGAAAATCTTAATTTAATGTTTAAATTCATATTAAATAAGCTCGATTTGAAAGAAAAAGAGAAAGAAAAGTTGAAAAATAAAATAATCTAGCTATAATTATAAAAAATATGAAAAGATAATATTATTAAAATATTAAAAAAAATTCTTGATACCTTCAAAATAAGGGATGAAATGCTTTTTTATCTTGATTTGATTGAAATTTTGATTAACTTGCATTAAGACAACTAAATTTTGATCTTAGATTTTCAATCAATTTCTTTATAATCTCATAAATGAAGTTTTCATGTGATTATCCAATTTAATTTAAATGATTTGATTGCTCTATCTTATTTTTGGATAATTAGTTGGAGTTAAATTAAATTTGAAAATATATTCTTACTACAAGAAATAAATTTCTAAACTTAAACTTGAAACTTATTTGAAAATTCAAATTTGATACTAAATTTTGGATGTGCATTGTAAAATTCTTATGAATTCTTTGTATTGAAGTAATTTTTACTCAAAATAATGAATTTAAAAATGTGACTATCTTTTGCTTTGATATTTTTTTTTTACTTTGTCCGATACATCTCTGATACATATCTTTTTCGAACTTAATTGACTAAAATATTTTAAGAAAAAAAAAATTAAATATTGAATTAAATTCTATACTTGATTTCATATTCAAATTTTTTAAAAAATTCTATTCCTCTTAAAGCTTAAAAGTGCATATCTAAAAATTAGATTAAAAAAGTCATATTTATTCAGAAAGGGGGAGAGCCTTTATCATTTGAATTCAAGCTAAGTTTTTTTTAAAAAAAAGGAGAGATGATTTTTTTGATTTGACTTTATAAATTTGATACATCTCTCAATTTAATATCTTGATATTAATTTTGATGATTTTTCTTATTTCTTTCTATAAGATTTTTGATGTTGTCAAAAAGGAGAAGTATGTTGAGTATATGCTTGAAAGATTGATGCTTAAAAAATTTAAAGTTTTGATGTTTTAAAGATTAATTGAGAATATTTATGAAGTGCTTATTCATGTGCTTAATCTATACTTTATGATATATTTTAGTAAAATACATAAAAACACATTATTTACTTTTATTGTGCATATACTCAAATTTTTGTCATTATCAAAAAAGGAGAGATTATTGATCCTGAGATTAATTTTGATGATTCTAAAATATTGAGTATATTATATATTTAACCATGTGTTTTATGAATAGATATAGATCTTTCCAGATATTTAAATTGAAGAATTATTTCAAGAAAAGATCTACATAAATTCACCAAGTCAAGATCAAAAGAAAGAGAGCTCTTTGACTAAAATAAGAAAGATATAAAGTAGAATTCAAATAAAAATTAAATTTCTTTAATTAGTAGCAAAAATCTCTTAAAATAGTTTTGGAATAATTTTTGAGACGTCTCAAAATATTTTTGAGAGCTCTCGGATGGACTGGCATGCCCAAACAAGCTTCTAGCACATTTTCAAGAGATCTCGAGTGAATCTTGAGAGCTCTCAATCTCAGGAGGTAGAAACATAATTTCTGTGCTCTGAGAGGTTTTACGGTCCAGATGAGACGTCTCATTCAAAATCGAGAGCTCTCAGTCTTAGGTGATTTAATTTTTTTAGAAAGCTATTTTTCGAGAGACTAAGAGCGAGAAGTCTCCTGGCCAAACCGAGAGCTCTCAAAATTAGGGGAGATGTCTCGAAAAAATTTGAGAGGTCTCGATTTGCACAAATAGTCTTCAATGAATAGTTTTCCAATAGCTATTTCTCCACTCCAATGGCATTTTAGAGCTCCCAATGGCTAGAATGAAGGAAAAAATCTATTTTCCATGTCAGGTTCTTTCAGATCTAATTGGATCAGGAGAAATATGTCAAAAAAAAATTTTCTCTAAGATCCTAATTAGATCAAAGATTCCTCAGATCTAATCTTATTAATCTGATAATAAAAATAAAATAAAAATAAAAATTAAATCTAATTTAATTATATCTTTATTTTGGATAATCCAATTATCCTATGATGATCCTGATGTTTGCCTGAGATTCTAGATGTAACCACATAAGTGCCTGGCCTTTATCGATATCCACTCAGATAGGATCTGAAGATCTTCTTCTTCTCAATCAATCCTCTAAATATCAAATTTGGATCTGATCATGAAGATCTTTAAAATGACTTTTGAAGAACAACCATTGTCTCTTGCAGCAGTGCTGCCTTCTTCCTTTTCTAGTGCTATTCACTTGCTTGGATCGCACCTTCTTTGTGCCCAAAGTTCCTTGGGCATGGAGAGGAGAGAGAGGATCAAAGGATGGTTTGGAGGAGGGAGAGGGGCTATGTGGCATGGGCTAAAGTCAAATCCTTGAATTCTAGGTGTAGATAGGATTTATATAGATCCTGCTGCGCCAAGCAGTACCACATCATCTTGGTCAATCACGGCTCTTTGTACAATCAGATCTAAATCTGATTGGTAGGATGACATCATCTGATTCGATCAGATTAGAATTCCTCAAAAATCTCCTTAGGTGACACCAAGACTGGGTCAAACAAGTCTTCTTAGTGCCACCTAATTTAATTTCCTGAAGCAACTGGAGTTCCATCTATATGGGACTCTATCTTCTATCCTCATGGGATGCATGCCTCCCTAGGCATGCATTCCTTTCCTGTCTGCTTTTTAGTAGGAGGACAAGTTCCCAGGTTCTCTCCTATGGGTGCATGACACATGGGCAAATATCTAAGTATCCAGGGTTAACATTTGACCAATGTTCGAAGACAAGATTTAGCAGGTGATGAAAAATGGCAGGTGTTATCTTAAATTTATCTCATAAATTAAGATAATTCTTTTCTAACCTAGACAAGCTCCAGTCAGACTAAGTAAAGATTCTTGAGTGAGCCCAAATACATTTGGCTCAGTCGAGATAAGCTTTAATGATTGTTAAAGGAGAACATTAGGCTCAATCGTGTGCTAGCATGATTTTCTTGAACCTAATTGAATCTTATTCAAATCAATTGAACTAGGTTAATTCAATTGATGATATCCAGATCCAAACCCTTATTTGTATGATCCAGTTAGATTTAGTTCTGTATGGTAATGGGATATATCATGATCTCTATCATTAACATCATCGAAAACCTTCCAATGGATTAAAACTTTTCTGATTCAGACAACTAGTATGATCGATCATCCAAATCATTCTAATTGCTTCCAAAATCCATCAGTGATACCTAGTAGCATATGGTGGCAACCCATCAGAACTGAAAGTGAATCTTTCGGTGTAGTTACCTAGTGTGATATTAGTTCCTATATTTGATGCCCGATCCCCCCGGAATTAGGGTTAAGGTGACTCGTCAAACTAAATATCCATCATTTGAATTAATCATTTGATTCAAGTCCAATGTGAAAACCCTAATAGAAACTCTTTTTATTATTTCACTCTGCCATGGCCATGGGCTTATGGACTTGATTCTCATGATCATCATAGTCCCGCTCCTGCCGAAGTCCGACCTGACGCTCAGCATAATGCAACTAGTAGCCACAGAAGAGCTTCAGCGCACTGGTCTAGCCGAACTCCTTCAGCCGGCCGAACTGTCAAGCGACTTCGAATCCCAAGACCGAGACTTCTTCCAGCAGGCCAACTGGTCAGCTTCGAGTTCTTCCAGACTCCCAACATTGAGACCAAACTTCTGGGCGGCCGAAATCCTTCAGACTCCCCACGGACCCAAATCCTTCGGATGACCACAAGCGCGAGGTTAACGAAGTCCTCTCAGCGGCCGAACTCCTCAGCAGTCGTCACTCCGAACTCCTCAGCGTCGCCCTCATCGAACTTCGGCCGATCGACTCCTACCAATTCTCGAGTGCCCAAAGCCTCAGTCGAAGTCAACAGCCGCCGAACCTCCAAACGCCGAAGCTTCGGATTCTCAGCAGCCAAACTCTTCAGCGGACGAGCCTTAGTGCATACCTCCAGCCAAGACGCCTATGGGAGCCGAACCTCTCCTATCTTCCTCTTCAGGAGCCGAACTCCTCCAAATGGGCATGAAGCTTCAACCTTCATTCGGCAAGCTCTGCAACCATCACCATCAGTCAGTCGCCACAGGCGATAGCGACCCACTGTCAGACGGCGATGGCTGTTCACCTCAATCCGCCGACCCACTGTCAGGCGGCGATGGCTGTCACCCTCAATCCGAACTACGGCACCAAGGAGACTGAACTCTTGCCGACACCTCGAGCGCGCCAGCACGCGGCTGCAGTTGTCACCATCAAGCTCCGATATATAAGACCCTCCCGACACGCTAAGGCTAAGCTCTCTGAACTCTCGACTCTCTAAGCTCTCCCCCTCATCTCTAAGCTCCAGAACTCATCGAGCACTCCATTACTATTGATCGAAAATAACTTGACCGCGGAGGGTCTGCCGGAGCACACGCCACGGTTCGGATGGGACTTCATTTTGCAGGTCTCGACGGCGACCTCAGCGCCTCGACTCCGGCGACTCCGACGGAAGATGGTTTTTGCATCAACAGATTGGCGCTAGAGAAAGGCTCGAACCTTTGAGGCTTCCTTTTTTTAAAGGAGTGCTCAGCGACTTTCTTCCCTCTCCGAGATCTTCCTTTTCTTCCGAGGAGAAAATGCCCACCCAGGAGAGCTCTCGGCACGACGCGCTGGGCCTTCGCGACCCGATCCCATCCAGAGCCGTCTGTTCCTGCTTCAGCCCAGCGGCTAGGTGTCCACCTGCACCCGGTGGATGTGAAGCAGTTCGGCATGCTTGTCCAACAGATCCGTGCCTCAGGAGGCGTTGCAGGCTATACAGCAGCTCCGGTGGCGACTCCACCGCAAGCCCGCCATGAGGGCGCGAGGAATCAGCCTTAAGGAAGAGCCAATCCCTAAGAGAGAAACGAGAGCGAAAGTTCCTCCGCGCGAGCGGAATGAATTCGGCCGAGTAAGGCCAAACCACCCATGAGTCCGCATCGAGGAAGCTTCGACAAAGAAGCATGAAGTCCTCCCGGAAGCTTCCGGGAAAGCGGAATGAGTTCGGCGCAAGTAAGGCCGAACTCATGCTCCAGTATGTCCCCCAAAGAACCACCATACAGAGTGTTCACCGGAGGCGGAACGAAGTTCGGCGCAAAGAAAAGCCGAGCTCCCCTCGAGCTCGCCCGAACTCGTCATAACAAGAGCAGCAGGAAGTTCTCCCGGTGGGTCTCGCGGGAAAGGGGAATGAAGTTCGGCTCGAAGAAAAGCCGGGCTCCCCAAAGCTCGCATCAAGGCGAAAATGAAGCTCGGTGGAAAGCTGAACTCCTCAGCTCAACCTCAAATGAAGTTCGGGCCAGCAAGAGGAACGAACCCCTGGATAAAGTTCGCACAAGCAGGGCGAAGCAAAGTTCTCCCTGGAAGAAAGTTCGGAGGAAGACCGAATCATCAGCTCATCGAAATAAAGTTCGACGGAAGCAAGGCGAATCTCCTTTTGAGTCATACATGAGCTCGCGTAGCGAAACCGAACTCCACCTTAAAGCCCACCATCACAGTGAAGTTCGGCGCAAGCAGTGGCGAAGTTCTCCCACCAATGAAGTTCGGCATCAGGGAGGCCGAACTCCGCAGCAGATCACCCAAGTGAAGTTCGGCCGCGCTCGAGACCGCCCCAGGGCGATCGAGGCCGAACTCCCCCTCAAGTACGTCGCCACAACGAATTCACGGGAGGTGCGATGAAGTTCGGGCAAGCGAAGCCGACCCCCTCTCTGCGAGCAGGGAAGTCCGGACAAAGAAGCATGAAGTTCTCCCACGGAAAGTTTCGCGGGAAAGCGGAATGAAGCCCCACGCAAGCGAAGCCCGAAACTTCTCGAGCTCACCGCAAAGGAAGCCCCGACAGAAGGGCGCGAAGAAATCCTCCTCCCGAAAGATTCCGTAGCTGCGACCCGCTCCTCTAACTCGAATTCTCGGCGAAGTTAAGAGCCGGCCGGCAAGTCCTGAAGGACTACGGCCTCCCCAAACGTGCGCGCGATCAAGGCAAGTAAAGCCCCTACCATCGCGACCACGGCCACGACACTGAGGAATACGTTCGGCTCCAAGACGAGATTGAAGAGCTCGTCAAAAAGGGACGACGGGATAAATTCCTCCGACGCCGGTCTGAAGCAGGAGAAGATCGGCTAAAGGCGCTGCCGTAACTAGAAAAGACAAGAAGGTCGGCCGCTTCGCGGCGTCATCAACGCCACCCCGGGGAGGAGCTAGGAGCTAGCTACATCGGGGACTGTCGTCCCCAGCGACAAAGTCAAGAGAAGCATGTTCCAAACTAAGAAGGCCGGCATGAGATAGAGGAGGTCATCTGGACGGGACTTACTGCCCGAGGGAACTCCGAGGAACAACACCCCGACAACCCTCGAACGAAAATGCGCTGCGATCAGCTTCTCCTCGGTAAAACTCTCCCCTCTCAATAAAATCATTTCTGGATGCGAAATCTATGCGATGACAGGGAAGAAGCAGTCAGCCGCGTTAGGAACAGGAGGAGAACCTCGTCCTAGCGCGAGCAAAGTCGAAGGCCCCATCCACGAAGGACGGGATGGGGGGAGAGGCGAGGACGACGGTCCTCATGTGCCCCCACAGCCGGTTAGGAACAGGAGGAGAACCTCGTCCTAGCGCGAGCAAAGTCGAAGGCCCCATCCACAAGGACGGGATGGGGGGAGAGGCGAGGACGACGGTCCTCATGTGCCCCCACAGCCGGTTAGGAACAGGAGGAGAACCTCGTCCTAGCGCGAGCAAAGTCGAAGGCCCCATCCACAAAGGACGGGATGGGGGGAGAGGCGAGGACGACGGTCCCCATGTGCCCCCACAGCCCGTTAGGAACAGGAGGAGAACCTCGTCCTAACGCGAGCAAAGTCGAAGGCCCCGTCACAAAGGACGGGATGGGGGGAGAGGCGAGGACGACGGTCCCCATGTGCCCCCACAGCCCGTTGGGAACAGGAGGAGAACCTCGTCCTAATGCGAGCAAGGTCGAAGGCCTCGTTCACCTAAAACGAGGGGAGAGGCGAGGACGACGGTCCCCATGTGCCCCCACAGCCGCGTTAGGAACAGGAGGAGAACCTCGTCCTAACGCGAGCAACAAGCTAAGATCTCCCCCGAGGGAAGCTCGCAGGAGATAAGATCTCCCCGAGCGATCGTGAACTACCTCGGTTAGGAACAGGAGGAGAACCTCGTCCTAACGCGAGCACTAACCTCGGCCGCAGGAGATAAGATCTCCCCCGAGGGAAGCTCGAAGGAGATAAGATCTCCCCCGAGCGCGCACTTCAACCTCGGCTAGGAGATAAGATCTCCCCCGAGGGAACTCGAGCTCGGCTGCAGGAGATAAGATCTCCCCCGAGCGACCGTGAACTACCTCGGTTAGGAACAGGAGGAGAACCTCGTCCTAACGCGAGCACCAACCTCGGCCGCAGGAGATAAGATCTCCCCCGAGGGAAGCTCGGTACTCCCCCAGGAGATAAGATCTCTCCCGAACGACCGCGAACAGCCTCGGTTAGGAACAGGTGGAGAACCTCGTCCTAACGTGAGCACCAACCTCGGCAATGTCTACTGCAGGGGATGAGATCGCCCCCAAGTGACCACGACAACCTCGGTCGTGGAATAGGAGGTCCCCCCGAGTCAACTTCAGCTGATGGAGATGATGTCACCCCCGAGGAGCTCAACTCCAACCTCGACCGCAGGGGGCGAGATTTACTTCGGCTTCAACATTAGCTTCATCGACTTTAGCTGGAAACGAGTTCCATTTCAACTCCAAACATCGATTGGAGATGAGGCCTCCCCGAGCAATTTTGGCTATGAATCAGATCTCCCCCGAGGAACTGGGCTAACCTCGGCAGTAGGAGATGAGATCTCCCCCGAGCGCCCGCATCAGCTCCGACTAGGGATAAGGTCCTCGGATAGACGTGAGGCCCACGACGACCTCGGCTGGGGGCTCCAACATCGATCTTGATTAGAGAAAGCTATCATGTCAACCTCGGCCAGAGAGCTTCGACATCAGCTTCATCAACTTTGGCTGGAAATGAGTCCGCTGGAGGTGAGGTCTCCCCCAAGCCTCAGCTTCAACTTCAACGTCAACACTGGTTGGAGATGAGACCTCCCCGAGCTTCAGC
Source organism: Cocos nucifera (assembly GCA_006176705.1). Lineage (NCBI taxonomy): Eukaryota > Viridiplantae > Streptophyta > Magnoliopsida > Arecales > Arecaceae > Cocos > Cocos nucifera. The sequence continues at coordinate 152,839 of QRFJ01000457.1, forward strand.
TACGATAAGCGTGGGACCCAAAAGAAGGCTTCGATAGTCGCCTATTGTGGTACTCCCTTCGTTCAAACTTTTGAACTCGGGAGTGGGGGGCTACTGTTGGGGATAAATCCCGCTCCTGCCGAAGCCCGGCCCGACGCTCAGCCCAATGTAACCAGTAGCCGCAGAAGAGCTTCAGCGCAGGTCTACCGAACTCCTTCAGCCGGCGAACTGCCAAGCGATCGAACTCCCAGCGGCCGAACTTCTTCCAGCAGGCCGAACTGGTCAGCTCCCGAGCTTCTCCCGGACTCCCAGCGTCGAGACCGAACTTCCTGGGCGGCCGAACTCCTTCGGACTCCCCACGGCCGAACTCCTTCAGACTCCCCACTCCTTCGGACCGACTCCAAGCGGCCGAGCTTCAATGAAGTCCTCTCAGCGGCCGAACTCCTCAGCGGACGGGCTTTAGCGGAATCCCCAAGCGGTCGTCACTCAGGAGCCCGAACTCCTCAGCAGTCGTTACTCGGCCGAACTCCTCAGCGGTCGCCCTCATCGAACTTCGGCCGACCGAGCTCCTACCGAACTCTCAGTGTCCAAGCCTCAGCCGAAGTCCAACAGCCGGCCGAACCCCAAACGGCCGAGCTTCGGATTCTCAGCAGCCGAACTCTTCAGCGGACGAGCCTTAGCTGCATACCTCCAGCCAGACGCCTATGGGAGCCGAACTCCCTCCTATCTTCCTCTTCAGGAGCCCGAACTCCTCCGAAATGGGCACACGACGACGAAGGCCTTCAACCCTTCATTCGGCAAGCTCTGCAACCATCACCATCAGTCAGTCCGCCGCAGGCGATAGCGACCCACTGTCAGGCGGCGATGGCTGTCACCCTCAATCCGCCGACCCACTGTCAGGCGGCGATGGCTGTCACCCTCAATCCGCCGCACACGGCACCAGCCCATGAGACTGACTCCGCCGAACCTCGAGCGGCCCGCCAGCACGCGGCTGCAGTTGTCACCATCAAGCTCCACTATATAAAGGACCCTCCCGACACACTAAGGCTAAGCTCTCTGAACTCTCGACTCTCTAAGCTCTCCTCCTCATCTCTAAGCTCCGGAACTCATTCCGAGCACTCCATTACTGTTGGCCGGAAACTAACTTGACCGTCGGAGGGTCCTGCCGGAGCCACCACCCCTCCGGTTCCGGATGGGACTTCATTTTGTAGGTCCCCGATGGTGACCTCAGCGGCCTCGACTCCGGCGACCTCCGGCGAGACGGATTTCTGCACCAACACTCCAAAAGCATCAGTGTACTATAGCATATGGTGGCAACCCATCAGAATAAGTGAATCTTTGTGTAGCCTGTGATTTAGTTCCTGTATCTTGAGCCCCGATCGGATTAGGGTTAAGGTGATCTCGTCAAACCCTAATATCCATCATTTGAATTAATCATTCGATTCAAGTCCAATGTGAAAACCCCAATAGAAACTCTTTTTATTATTTCACTCTGCCATGGCCATGGGCTTATGGACTTGATTCTCATGATCGTCATAGTGCTACTCCTCATCTACCAAGGTAGATAGATCCCCTATTGGTGTAATCCAATTCCTACAATGAACATGCTATAGCCAACATATACCTCAGGATTTCAATTGACTAGGAGATCGAGTTATTATGTAGTCAAACTATAACATACTTAAGGTGAACTGCCGATGCACCTTAGGTCAAAAAACTAGACACACTACTATAGCTTCAAGCCAGCCATCGACGAGAAGATAGACTTCCTCATGACTACTCGAGGTGGTCACACTCAGTGCCCTCGTTCTCCAATGAGTACCTATATTCTTACTCTGATGTCTCTACATCATAGACTCAAGACTCATCTATCCAAAAGAAGTGATCATACACCAACCTTCTGAATCAATCACTATCCTCATGATGATCCTATGGTCAGGAACATTTTATGAGTTAATAATGAAAATTCATGTCTTAAATTTTTAATTCTTGAAATTATGAACTATCTTTATCTATTAACTCAAGGGATGTATCATAGATACTTTCAAATACACACTACGATAAAAAATAATCTATTTTATTATATATAATTAAAATTATAATTTTATTCTTAAAAGTGTATTACAAGTGTTAGCCAATCTGACTTTTAGGACATACATATCTAACAAACTCCTACTTGACCTAAAGCCAATTGGCTATAAATCTAAGTTCCATCTTCTCAAGGTGGGCTTCAATCTTCTACTGGCCCAATGGCTTTGTAAGTGGGTCTGCCACATTATCTGTGGAGTCGACTCTTTTGACCTCGACGTAACCTTTCTCAAGATAATCATGGATGAGATGGTATCGTCGCTCTATGTGCTTGGATTTTTGGTGAGATCTCGGTTCCTTAGCAAGGGCTATGGCTCCATTATTATTGTAGTATAGAGGAATGGCATCCGATGGCATTACTCCAATCTCTATAGTGAACTTCTTATACCAGAATGCCTCCTTCGTAGCTTCTGATGCAACGATGTACTCTGCATCCATGGTGAAATCTACTATCACTATCTGCTTATATCTCTTTCAACTGACAGCACCACCATAACATACAAACAGACTTCCAGATGTCAACTTTTAATCATCTATATCGAACATAAAATTTGAGTTTGTATATCCCTGGACTTGGAGTTATTCATTACCAAAGACCAACATCATATCCTTAGTTCTTCTTAAGTGCTTAAGGATACATTTCATATAAGTCCAGTGTTCTTCATCTGGATTCGACTGATATTTGCTCATGACACTCACAACATGGGCTATATCAGATCATACATAACATGGCATACATGAGGCTTCCTATTGCTGAAGCATAAGGGATCTTGCTCATGCGTTCAATCTCTTCAGGTGTGTTGGGACACATTTTCTTGGAGAGATGAATGCCATGTCTAAAGGATACCAATCCCCTCTTAGAGTTTTTCATGCTAAATCTCTTTAGCACTTTCTTTATGTACATCTTCTATGAAAGACCTCGCATCCTATTCGGTCTATGTCTATAGATCTTAATTCCTAGAATAAAGGATGCTTCTCCTAGGTCCTTCATGGAGAACTCTTTGGATAACCATATTTTAACTATGGTCAATATAGAAATATCATTTTCAATAAGAAGGATATCATCCACGTACAGTACGAGGAAGACAATAGCGCTCCTATTGACCTTTTTGAAAACACATGGTTCCTCCCATTTTTGTTGAAATCAAATAATTTGATCACATCATTAAAATGAATATTTCAGCTCCGAGATGCTTGCTTAGGTCCATATATGGACCTTTGTAGCTTGCATACTTTGTGATCAACATCACTGAATGTGAAACCTAGTGGCTGTTCTATATAGATATCTTTCTAAAGGTATCCATTTAAGAATGCCATTTTCACATCCATTTGTCAAATTTCATAATCGAAATAGGCTGTAATAGTAAGCAATGTGCGGATGAATTTTAGCATAACTACTGATGAAAAGGTATCCTGATAGTTAATTCCTTCATGTTGACTATACTCTTTTGCCACTAATCTAGCTTTGAATGTCTTCACATTTTCATCTGTACCAATCTTTCTCTTATAGATTCATTTACATCTAATTGGTATTATTCCTTCTGGTGGATCTACCAAGGTCCAGACTTGATTTGAGTGCATCGAGTCAATTTTTGACTTCATTTTCTCTAATTATTTTTCAAAGTCGATATTCGATATCGCCTCATCATATGTTTTAGGATCATCACCATGAACCCCATTACCTATGAGGAACATATCCTTTACTTCTTATGAAATAGTACCTAAGTGCCTCTTTGGGAGATGGAAAATCCTTTTCGATCTATGAGTGGAGGTAGTGATTGTATTGGCTCAACCTGATTTGGTTCCATAGGGTTCTTAGCTCATTGCTCTTGTGAGATTTTCTCCTCGAGCTTGATCTGCTTTCCAATGCCACCATCTTGAATAAACTATTTTTCAAGAAAGATGGCATGTCGACTTATAATCACATTGTGATCTTCTGAAATGTAGAAATAATATCCTAATGATTCTTTAGGATATCCTATGGATTGAGCTCTAAAGGACCTATAGTCTAACTTATCCGCTTGTTGTCTTTTGACATGAGCCGGACAACCCCAAATTCTGAGATGACTCAGACTTGGTTTCTTATTATGCCATATCTCATATAGTATGGTAGAAATAATTTTAGAGGAAATCCTATTCAGTAAATATATAGCAGTTAACAGACTATATCCCTCCAAAAAATCAAGAAGATCTGTGAAGCTCATCATGGATTGGACCATATCTAATAGGATCCGATTTCTCTGTTCTGAAATCCCATTGAGTTATGGTATTCCAGATGGAGTCCATTAAGAGACTATGCCATTTTGCTTGAGATAGTCCAGGAATTCTCGACTAAGGTACTCACCTTCTCGATCTGATCAAAGAATCTTAATGGATTTTTTAATTTGCTTTTCAACTTCATATCTGAATTTCTTAAACTTTTTAAAGACTTCAGACTTGTGTCTCATAAGATACACATACCCATATTGAGATAAATCATCGGTAAAAATTATGAAGTAGTCAAAGTTGTCTCTAGTCGGCACATCAAATGGGCCGCATACATCAGTATGTACTAGGGCAAGTAGTTCCATAGCCCTTTCCCCATGTCCTATAAAAGGAAGCTTAGTCATTTTGCCATGAAGACATGATTCATAAATTGGATATGACTCGAAAGTCAACGAATTCAATAGCCTAATTTTTTTTAATTTATTAATCCTATCTTCTGCTATATGACCTAGCCTTAGGTGCCATAGATATCTATCGTTTGGACTATTCCTGGGTCATTTTGATCTTATAGCATTCACATTTTGCTTGATATTAAAGATAGATACATCAATATGTAATTGGTAGAGATCATTAATAAGAAAATCACATGCAATTTTATTTTTTTCGTAAAGAATATTACAATGGTCCTTAAGAAAACTAATTACATAACCTTCTTGTGCTAAACATGAAATAAAAATCAAATTTCTGCTTATAGTAGGCACATAATAACAATCTCTAAGTACTAAATCTAAGCCAGATGGTAGTCGAAGAGGATAGGTTTTCACGACCACAGCAGCAATTCTTGCTCCATTTTCAACACGTAGGATCATCTCACATCCCTCAGCCTCCTACTATCCTTAAGATCCTGCATGAAAGTGCATAAATGAGCACTAAAATTAGAGTCAAGCACTCAATTGGTTACAGAAGAAATCGTAAGGTTAGATTCAATAACGAGCATACCTTTAGAAGAACCTATCTCTTTGTTATTCTTCAGAGTGGCTTGATATGTAGGGCAGTTTTGCTTTTAGTGGCCGTCAGTATTATAATGAAAATACTTTTCTTTATCAGTAGCCTTCTTCTTTAGCTCTGTCTTCCTTTTCTTTTCACCTTCCACCTACTTTTTAAAGACTTCTTCTTCTTTTCAAAAAATTTTCTTTTGAAATAAGTCTATTCTATAGCAAGTACTGAGCCCTTAGAACTTTTCGTAGAAAGCTCAGCAGTAACCACATATTCATAAGCTCGACCAGAGTATTCTGAAGTTTATGCATATGGTATAGTTCATGATAAACTGCCCATACGCATCAGTCAAGGATTGCAGAATTATATCATTCTGTAGATCCTGATCTAACTTCACTCCGAGCTTTTCAAGCTCTTCCAAGTCCTTGATCATCATTAGATAATGATTTTGGATTGACTGTCCATCATGCATTTTAGCCTTAAATAGTCATTTAGTGACCTGATATTTAGTTGTGCGACTCTGTTCACCAAACGACTCTGTTCACCAAACAACTCTTGCAGGTGAGTCAATATTTGGCGAGCAGTCTTGATATCTTCATGTTAGTGCTGAAGCTCATTTTACATCGAGCCCAACATGTAGTATCTGGCCTTATTATCTTCATCCATTCATTTGTCAAGAGACACTCTCTGTTCAGCGAACGGATGAGCTGGTAAGGTGGAGGGATCTTAGTCCAATACATGAGTTAACTTCTCAAAATCTAAAATAATTTTGAAGTTTCAAAGCCAATCCTTATAATTGGGTTCGATCAGTCTATAGGTGTCTAGGATACGGGCTAGTGGGTTGGATGCAGATATTTTTCTTTTTTTTGTAGAGAGTCAAAGTTTCTAGTTAGATTTTATAATTAAGACTTGATCAATTTATTTAGGAGTTTGATTTTTAAACAAATTAGCTTCCACTATTTTTTTGAATCCCTATACTTTCTTTGTAGAGAAGCAAAAATCTCCATGATTATTGATTTTTAGTGGATGGTGCAGTCCCACTAACTGACTCATCACCTCACCTAACAGTTATTGATAATGGATTAGCCAATGAGTGAACAACTCTTGTCCAATGATTCTCTAATCATGGTGCACCCAGACTTGGTCTTTAATTTATGAATCTCACCGTGCTCGAAATATTGATCCACTTCTTAGTTAAGTCAGATCCACCATTTACATAGATTGGATTTCTAATTGGATCTCTCATCGTATCCATAATATTGAGCCCAATCCATCCTCTAGCCCATAGTATCCAATGTTTGATAGACATGGTTGCATCTTCCTGGTGTAATTGAACCATTGTGACCAGCCAAGAGTAATCAATCTTGGAAAGAGCCCACACATCTACAATGGTGGAAGACCTTAGACTTAATCTTTTCTTAGGAAGATTTGATTTAGATCTCTTTAAACTTGACTTGACATAGTCATAACCATTATGACTAACCTAGTGGCATGGGTTAGCTCGGATTGTTAGCCACCTTAGATCAGGACTGGGTCGACAAACATGGTCAGGTAAGTAAGACTGATGGAAGGAATATGCTATTAACTCGACAAGAATGTATTCGAGTCGAGTAGCTTCCAATTAAAAATCAGTCGGTAGTATTTGCCAAACTTACCTTAGACACCAAATTATTGAGCCAGAACCAATTGGGTTAGCCTACAATCCAGACTCTAACCATCTGAGTCCTAATTAGGTCTTAACTTGATCGATCACTCATGTCACTCGATCTTGATCCCAGACTTAATCCTATTAGGCTGGTCAATTTAAGCATTGTTGATCCCATCTAACCAACTCTTGATTCGGTTTGATCAACCGCTTAGACCTAATTGAGCTATCCCAAGCTCAAATCCAATTTTATGAATATGTCTTAGATCTAAAAATTCTTAATTTTAGACCTAATTAATATTTTATAATCTTAATTCTTAATTAAGTTTAGGGTTCATAAATAAAATATGTATAATAAAATCCTAGGATTTCAGGATCTAGGGTTTTGTAGAAAGTAAGTTTTGATTTCTGATTAAGGACGAACATGCGCAGCACCCCTACACATCATAAGAACATCCCATCGAATGGGAAGAAGAGGGCCTTTAAATCCTACTTCGTTCTTATGATCGGATGGCCAAGGGAACGCCTTAATCAGAAACATGATAAATCTACAAAATTAGTTAGATCTACATCATATATCTCATATATAAAAAGAAATCTAACTAAAAATATATTTTTCATACATCTCATGTATCATATCATGCATGTTTTTAGATATAAATTATCTCATAAATATCTAAAAAATAAGATTTAAATTTGATCATATCAAATTAAAATTTTTCTAGATAATTTTATAAAACTATTCTACAACTAGTCTAAACATGCATCTATCATATCTCATATGAATAAATTAAATAAATTTATTTTTTTAGATCTAATTATAATATTTATAATATTAAAAAATAATAAATAAATAGATTTAAAAATTATAATTAATTAAATTAAAATTATGATCATGCTAGACTACATATAGAATATTTCTATTCCTAGTCTAGTCATGCATCTCATACATCTTAGATCTAGATTTTTTTTAAAAATTTTTAATTTTTTAATTTTAGATCTAATCACATCTAATGTGATATATAAAATCATCTAATTATTAAATTAAAAATAAATTAAAATTAGATCTAATGAATTATGGAACCTGGCTCTAATACCAGTTGAAGAAAAAAACCTATTTTTCGTGTCAGGTTCATTCAGATCTGATTGGATCAGAAGAGATATTTTAAAAAAAATTTTTTCTAAAATTTTAATCAAATCTAATATTTTTTAGATCTAATATTATTAATCTAATAATAAAAATAAAATAAAAATAAAAATTAAATCTAATTTAGTTATACCTTTATTTTGGGTAATTCAATTATCCTATGATGATCTTGATGTTTGCCTGAGATTCTGGATGTAGCCATGCAAGTACCTGACCTCTACCAGTATCCACTTGGATAAGATTTGAAGATCTTATCCTTCTTAATTAATCCTCCAAATATCAGATCTGGATCTGATCTTGAAGGTCTTCAAAATGGCTTTGAAGAACAACCATTATCTCTTGCAGTAGTGCTGCCTTCTTCCTTTCCTAGCGCTTTTCACTTGCTTGGATCGCACCTTCTTCATGCCCAAAGTCCCTTGGACATGGAGAGGAGAGAGAGGATCAGAGGCTGGCATGGAGAAGAAGGGAGAGGGGCTATGTGGCATGGGCTAAATGTAGAATTCTTGAATTCTAGGTGCAGATAGGATTTATATAAACCCTACTGCGCTATGCAATGCCACATCATCCTGACCAATCATGATCCTTTATGCAATCGGATCTAAATTTGATTGATGGGATGACATCATCTGATCCAATCAAATTAGAGTCCCTCAAAACTTTTCTTAGGTGGTGCCAAGACTGGGTCAAACAAGTCTTCTTGGCACCACCTAATTTAATTTTCTAAAGCAACTGGAGTCCCATCTGTATGGGACTCCATCTTCTATCCTCATGGGGTGCATGCCTTCCTAGGCATGCACCCCTTTCTTGTCTGCTTTTTAGTAGGAAACAAGTCCTCAGGTTTTCTCCTATGGGTGCGTGACACATGGGCAGATGTCTAAGTATTCAGGGTCAATATTTGACCAATGTCCGAAGACAAGATTTAGCAGATGACGAAAAATGACAGTGTTGTCTCAAATTTATCTCACAAATTAAGATAATTCTTTTCTAACCTAGACAAGCTCCAGTCAGATTAAGTAAAGATTTCTGAGTGAGCCCATATACATTTGGCTTAGTCGAGACAAGCTTTAATAATTGTTAAAGAAGAACATTAGGCTCAATCATGTGCTAGCATGATTTTCTTGAACCTAATTGAATCTTATTCAAATCAATTGAACTGGATTAATCTAATTGATGATATCCAAATCCAAACCCTTATTTGTGTGATCCAGTTAGGTTCAGTTTCGTATGATAATGGGATATATCATGATCTCTATCATTGACATCATCGACACACCTTTTGATAGATCAGAACTTTTTTGATTCAGACTACTAGTATGATCGATCATCCAAATCATTCTAATTGCTCCTAAAATCTACTAGTGACACCTAGCAGTATATGGTGGCAATCCATCAGAACTGAAAGCAAATCTCTCAGTGCAATTACCTGTGTGATTTAGTTTCTCTATCTTGAGCCCCAATCGGATTAGGATTAAGGTGATCTCGTCAAATCGTAATATCCGTCATATAAATTAATCATTTGATTCTAGTCCAATGTGAAAATTCTAATAGAAACTCTTTCTATTATTTTACTCTGCCATGGCTATGGGTTTATGGACTTGATTCTCATAATCTTCATAAGGCTACTCCTCATCTACTGAGGTAGATAGATCCTCTATTGGTGTAATCCAATTCCTACAATGAACATGCTATAGCCAACATACACCTCAGAATTTTGAATGGCTAGGAGATCGAGTTATGATGTAGTCAAACTATAACACCTTCAAGATGAACTATCAATGCACCCCAGATCAAAGAACCAGACACACTACTGCAGCTTCAAGTCAATCATCAATGAGAAGGTAGACTTCCTTATGACTGCTCGAGGTGATCACGCTCAGTACCCTCATTCTCTAACGAGTACCTGTACTCTCACTCCGGTGTCTCTACACCATAGACTCAAGATTCATCTATTCAGAAAAAGCAATCATACATCAACCTTCTAGATCAATCACCATCCTCATGATGATCCTACGATCGAGAGCATTTTATAAGTTAATAATGAAAATTCATGTTTTAAATTTTTAACTCTTGAAAATATGAACTATCATTATCTATTAACTTAAGGGACATATCACAGACACTTTCAAATACACACTATGATAGAAAATAATTTATTTTATTATATATAGTAAAAATTATAATTTTATCCTTAGAAGTGTATTATAAGTGTCAATCAATCTGGCTTCTAGGGCACACATATCTAACATAGAACTCCCTCTCTAACCATCTCCAAGGATATTTAAAGGTGGAGAATCAATTAAAAAAAAAAGAGATTGAAAGAGAGAATCTTTCAGTTTTGGTGAGGAACATTGAAAATTCAAAGAAAAGAAAAAATAATTATGCACAGATTTCAGCGAGCTTTTAAAGCAATCTTCTCCAATATTTTTCTCATCCTCTCAAGTACAAATTGAAGAAAAGCCAAGCTTCAATTGAGCACATCATCGACTTCTTCATTGGAATTTAAAAGAGTTTTAATTCTATTTTTTATATTATGCTAAAATTTTTACTTGTAATTTTGATTTCTTTACAAGTTTCTTTGAAAAAAGAAACTTTGGAATTAGGCCCGTCCAAGCCTGAAATTGGACTTGTTAGGTTTTGGTTGGTTGGCCTGAAAAATCAACTAGGTTGTTAGTGAATCTAAAAAACTAACGGTGTAAGATTTTAGTTGGTGCTCCTGTGAAAACCAACTAGATTTGTTTGTGAGCCTGAAAAAATAAACATACTATAATCAAGGTTAGTTATAGTGAAAATTCTAAGAAAAACTTGGAAAGTGGATGTAGGTGTTGGTTGCACCAAACCATTATAAACTTTGTGTGTTTGTCTTGTGGCTTTACTTCTTGCTCTTCTTTCTTTGTTTACTTTCTTATTATTTCTAACTTGTATTATTTATATTCTTGGTTTGCAAACCTTACCTTTCTTCCGTTGTAGTTTAAAGCCTTTACCTCACAAACTCTCTATCTTGCTTAAATTAAGGCACAAATTTATTTAGAAAGTAAATTTGGTTAAAATTTTTATAAGAACCTAATTTACCACTCTCTTGGGTTGCTGCCTATGGGCAATAGTATTACTAGAGGATGTGGTTTCATGCTTGACAAGGATGGAGAAGGATAGGACTGCTTAGCAGTAAGGCCCAACAATTCGGTTGGTCCGATTAAGTTCATTATATTTGATCAAAGGTCAAACAAAAGTATAGGTGACTTAGTGATCGAGAATGGCTAAATCTAGTGGGATTCAATAAAAATTAAGGTGGAGGCCTACATGCTACCCGATGATCAAGTGCTAAGATTGCTCTACCGAGAACAACATGTATTACAAGCAAGCAACCCTCTAGGGTCATCCATTAACTAGGGGAGAAAATGCCTAGAAAGATAGAGAAAAGAAGAGGAGAAGAAAGAAGAATAAGAAAAAAAGAGGAGGAAGAAGATCATAGCCAGGTGGCTAGAATGGTGGTTACTAGTCAGGGAATTGATAATAGGGGCCAATGGCAGCAGTGATAGGGTGGCCAACACTAAATAAAAGAAGAAAAATAGGGATTTCAAGCTTATGTGCTGGTGGTTGGGCTCTAGTGGCAGTCATGAGCCAATGTGGGAGACCAAGCAAAATATCTAGTGACAAATGCAGGTAATAGGGATGGTTGAAAAGAAGAGACAAAACTAGCTTTTTAGATCTAAAAATTGGAATAAACCTAATCTCTTATCCTTAGCTTATTCCGACAAAACCTTAGCTAGTAGTTGGGCTTATGATTGAGGAAGTGAAAGAAAAAAAAATTAAGGTCCTTACCTAAGATTTTGGAGAGGGCTTGGTTGTGATTTTTGATGGCTATAGTGAGCCAAAGCTATTGGCAATGAAGAGAATAAAAAGGAAAAAAGAGGGTAGTGGCTGTGGTGATCTTTAATGATGGGAAGAATTAGTGGTTGTGGTGATCTTTAATGATGGAAAGAATTAAGGTTAGGACCTTAAATAGATGAGATCCTAGTATTGGAAAATGTGTCCTAAAGCCAATCATCTAAGTAGTAGATGATTGAAATTAGTATATGAATTATCTAATAATAATAGTAATTTGGCTATTTCATCATAAAAGTTCTATCTTTCTTAAATGAACTTCTAAATTATGATGAAGTCCTTAGAACCATAATCAATCGATAAAGAAGAATTTAACGGATGGTTCTTAAATTGTTCACGATCAAATGATAAGTTATTAACAAGGATGATAACTTATTGAGTGTAGATCGCTGTATGCCATATGTGTTGGTTGTCCTTGTAACCAAGTGATGTGGAGACACTGGTATGGCATCCAGGTGAGATGTAGGAGTATATCTACATGGAACATGACTAATGTAGCACTCTACTATCAAGAGTAGCTAGCTAAGGCTAATGGATATAAGTATCCCTCCGACCTGAGATTGCCATGATGACTTGCGAGCAACTCACCGAACTTTAATGCTGGATTGCCTGTATTTCTAGTATAGATGATGGAAGATTTTTGGATATAGTTAAGTACTTGTAGAGTTGGTGTGTGAGTCAAGATGGAATTGACCACTCTTGATTAACTTCAGAAAGAGAATGTCTCGCTGTGTTTCAATTTAGCAAAACCTAGGTCTGAGTAATCCTCGTGAGATATCATAGGATTTGCAAAATTTTGAGACATAATAGAGATGACTTGTATGAGTGTTTGATAGCATACTCAAAGTCATCTTGAGCATTATTGATCATAGGGATGAATTAAACAGTAACCATGGGCCAGGATTCTAAGAATGTTACTTTGCATACATTCGACCTATCCGAACGTCGAAAATCATTGCTAGATGGTAACTTCGATTGGTACAAAAATTAATTTCTATACTATTGGCTTAGGTTCAAACCTATGGGGTCACATACATTAGAACTTGTAACTTGATCGGATGGTTAATCGATGATTGAAAATCATTTTGAGGTCAAACATTTAATGCAATTGATGTTTGACCTAATGCAGGTATTGTAGAAGGATTGATTAGCAATTGAATTACTAATTAGCTCAATTTGATTGAATAATAGGGCTGAGATCAAGTATAATTAAATTAAATATAATTATAATTAGTTTGAATTTTTAATTAGATTAAGTCTAATTGGTTTATTGGATAAGCCAATTGCAAGGGAAGAACAATTCCTTGTTTGACTAGGACTTGGGTGCACCTAATTGATTTAGGATTTAAATCAGATTTAAATCTTGATTTAATCTAATTTAATTAGGCTTCTAGTTAGACTAAGATTATCATTAATTAGATTATATTTAATTTAGTTTAAATAAAATTTAAATTAAGTTTAAAATAATTTTGACCTAGTCAAACAAGAAGAGTCCCAATTGGACTGGGACTCTCTCTCTTTCACTTGCACCTAAGAAAGCCCATGCCATATTTTAATTTTAAATTTTTTATATGATTTCCACACCTAAGAAATGATTTCTCACACTCCATTATCTCAAGAATTGGATTTAAATTTGATTTGGTCGAAATTAGAAGGAAGTTGGAAATTGTTTCCTACTTGGAAGAGTCCTCTTTGACCTAAACTCTTCCCTCCTCTTGTGCGCCCACATTCCCCATGCCTCCAATATTATATCTATCCTTTCTCTCTTTCTTTAGAGCATTTGTTTTCTATTTCACACACCAAAAATCAAGAGAGGGGGGTCCAAGAGTTGGACGCCCCATAGAAGTCCTCCTTTGACTAGGTTTTGACCTAGTTTTGCAATATAAAGGGGATGCCTCTTTCTTTGACCATTGAAGACATGAAAAATCCTAGAAAAATCATAAAAAAATAGAGGAAAAGGAGGAGAAGGTGTGGAGGATTTGTAGCATCATTATTCATGGATAAGCACCCTCAATTAAGACATCAAATATTGATATCTTGAAGAGATAAGGTAAGAGAAGATTGTCTTCTCTTATATTTTTCTTTTATGTTTTTCTCTTCCTATTTTATTTATGATTTTTATGTGATAAAAATTTGAGAGAGAGAGAGAGGAAGGGCTTGAGGAAAGATGGTGCCAAGATCCTTAGAGAAAAGGTCTTCATCCAGACATCAATCATTGATGTCATGAAGGCATAAAGGTAAGAGAAGATTATCTTCTCTTTATTTTCTTTTGAGTATTTTCTTCTTCATTATTTTATATGATTTTTATATGATAAAGATATGAGAGAGAGAGAGAGAGAGGAAGAGGGTGTGGGATCTGTGCTCTAAGGTGTTGGGGCATGGTGATCATTTCTGAACATGATCTGATCATGTCCTGATGCGAGAAGAAGAGAAGAAGGTCTTCTCTTAGGATTTTCTTGAGAGCCCTTCTTCTCAATTGTATTTATAATATTTTTATGAGAAAAATCTGAGGGTGTGATATCTAAAAAAGTAGAAAAAAATCTAAAGAGGAAGGTCTCCTCTGAGCCTAGCATAAGAGATGTTTTCAAGACATTAACCGTTGATGTCCTGAAGGAGAAGATTTATCTTCTCCTAGGGTTTTTCATATGTATTTATTTTTGATTTTTAAGAGATTCAAAGATTGGATTCCTTCCTTATTCCTCCTCATGTTCTTCATCTCTTGGAGTGTCCAAGAGATTCGAAGAACATGTATTTGATTAACCATCAGGAGGGATCTGCAAGAAGCTAGCACTTCGAGCGGATCTTCGTTCGACGAAAATCTTTGATCTATATTGTAGGTTCGTGTGGATCACCTATAGAGGCCGGATGCTTATGCGGCTCCGAAGGCAACAATGGATTTTGCAAAATTCTCGACCCATGCAAAGGTAAGAGATCTGATCTCTTGGTGATCTAGATGTGATCTAGGATTAGATCTAGAATTATTCTAGATCTAGGATTGATGTGATCAATACCACTTATAATTAATTTAATTTTAGATTTATATTTGCATCATAACTGAAGAAAAATCTTGATTTTTTGGATTAGATTCGTTTAGATCTGATTGGATCAAGAGATATATTTCAAAATTTTTTTTTCTTTGATTCTAATTAGATCTAGGATGTTTCAGATCTGATTTTTATTATTCTAATAATAAAAATAAAATCTAAATAAATTAAATTAAATTTAATTTACCTTGATGTTGGGTAATCCTATTACCCGTTGATGATCCTGTAAGCAGCGGAAAGTTCTGGATCTAGAGATGCAAGTGCCTGGCCTCTATCGATATTCACTCAGACTGGATCTAGAGATCCTCTTCTTCTCTATCACGTCTCCAAAAATTAGATCTAGATCTAATCTGAAGGATCTTCAAAATATCTTTCGAAGATTAGCAGTTGTCCTTTGCAGCAGCGCAGCCTTCTAGCTTTCTGTCGCCTTTCTCTCATCTAGTTTGCACCAACTTGGATCCCAAACACCTTTGGGCATGGAGAGGAGAGGGAGAAGGTGGACTTGGTGTGGAGGAGGAGGAGGGAGGCAGCCTTGGGGCATGGAGAATTGTGATGCTCTTTGACTTGGGTGCAGGATCTTATTTATAGACTAAGCGTGATCCAACTCCTCTTCTTCCCAACCAATCACAACCCTTTATGAAATCAGATCTAAATATGATTGGTGGGAATAGAGTCTCCTGGATTCCTCCTTAGATGGCACCTAAGACCAGTTAAACTTGATTCTTAGGAGAAGTCTAATCGAAATCCAAAAAGGAGATGGAGTCCTTATCCAATAGGGACTCTTGGGCGCCTCCAGCTTGGGCACCCACCAAGGATGGCGTGCGCCCTCCTCCTTGCTAGGTTCTGATAGGAGGACAAGCCCTCACCATCTCTCCAATAGATGCGTGACATGTGGATAGAAGTCAAAGTGTCAATGATCAATATTTGACCAGTCAAAGGTCAACTTTTGACCAAAGTCAAAGGATGAGAAATGGTAGGTGACCAAAAATGATAGGTATTGTCTTACAAAATAAGACAACCCTTTTTTGATTTGGACAGGCTCTAATCAGATCAGGTGAAGGCCTCTGAATGAGCACAAACTCCTTTGGCTCAGTCAAGATAACTATTTATGATAGTAAAAGAAGAACGTTAGGTTCAATCGAGTGCTAGCATAATTTTCTTGAACCTAATTAAATCTCATTCAGATCAATTAAACTAGATCAGTTCAATTGATGATCACCAGATTCAAATCCTTATTTGTGTGACCCAGTTAGGTTTAGTTCTATATGATAATGGGATATGTCATGATCTCTATCATCGACATCATCGAAACTTCTTTCGATGGACTAGAACTCTTTTGATTCGAACAGCTAGAATGATCGATCATCTAAATCATTCTAATTGCTCCCAAAATCCATCAGTGACACCTAGCAGTATATGGTGGCAACCCATCAGAGCTGAATGCGAACCTCTTGGTGTAGCTACCTGTGTGATTAAGTTCTTCTATCTTGAGCTCCGATCAGATTAGGGTTAAGGTGAACTCGTCAAACCCTAGTTTCTGTCATATGATGTAATCATTCGATTCAAGTCCGATGTGAAAATCTAAATAGAAACTCTTTCTATTATTTCACTCTGCCATGGCCATGGGCTTCTGGACTTGATTCTCATGATCATCATAGGGCTGCTCCTCTACCACCGAGGTAGATAGATTCCATCTTGATGTAATCCAGTTCCTACAATGAACATGCTATAGCCAACATACACCTCAGGGTTCCATATGGCTAGGAGATCGAGTAATGGTGTAGTCAAACTATAACACCCTCAAGGTGAACTGCCGATGCA
>QRFJ01000457.1:170645-252745 GCA_006176705.1 Cocos nucifera
CTATCATTGTTAGACAGTGAAGACTTATGGACCCAACTTCGATAATCAGTATCGAAAGTTGAATATTGGTTCAGCAGTACGAATGGGTTCGTATTGGGGTTTCTAAGCCCAGTCAAAATAATTAGTCCAAGATTAATCCAAATCAGGCATAGTACTTCTAATGTCTGAAACAGGATCATAGAAAGAAAATTTGTCTTGCTTTCCTTGACCACAACAGGCTGAACAAGAGAAAGGAGCAAAAATTGCTCATTAAAGACATTATATGATAACATCTTAAAACTTCTCTGTATGTAATTCTACTACCTGGGTATTAGATATCAGTGGTCTTATGCAATTCATTACAAGGACTTAAGGTAAGTAGAATGTACACACCCTAGTTAGATTATGTCATGGATGTCTATGTTTGGCATTACAGACTTAGTTATATTGACAAGAATAGGATAAACATGTTTGCTTAAGAGGAAATCCTCGATATTAATGATTGTGAATCATTGATAGCCTGTGAATCTTGTCTTCTTGGAAAGATGACAAAGTCACCTTTTATTGGAAAAGGTGAAGGAGCCGATAAAGTTCTAAGTCTCATATATAGTGATGTATGTGGACCTTAAACTTAAGTGCCAAAGGAAGACATTAATATTTCATTACAGATGACTTATCTGGGCATGGGTACGTCTTGGATGAATCATTTAAAATGTTCAAATGATTCAATAATGAAAAAGAAAAACAAACTGGATAAGGTATTAAAACTCTTCGATTAGATCGAGGAGGCAAATACTTATCTATTGAGTTTGTGACATATCTAGGAGAGAATAGGATTCTCTCTTAGTGGATTTCTTTTCAGAACATAGTGTATCTAAAAGGAGAAATTGAACTTTGTTAGACATGGTTCAATCCATAATAGGATATACTTGTTTGCCTGTTGTAGGGTTGTGCTCTTGTGACTATTTTTTTTACTCTAAAAATTTATACCGAGTTAATCTATTAAATTGACTCCATATAGGATCTGGATCGGGCATAGATCTAGACTCTCTCACTTTTGGGTTTGGAGTTGATCAGCCTATGTCGTATATTTGCACACAGATAAACTTGGATCCTGGTCCAATAAGTGTTTAACGTTATTAATTCTGCTATGCTAAAGAACATAAGATGTTCATCAACAGTAGGACATTCCTTTTGGAAAGGAGTTCCTTAGAGAAGGAACTGATGCCTATCAAGTTGAACTTATAAAAATTTGACTAGTAGAAAAGAATCAACATTATCTAATAAAGCTACAGAATCGGATTTGATCAAATCAAATTTGGAGCCCATTTTTAAGGAGATCTGATAGAGTACCACATTAGCCGGACAGGTATTTCAGTGTCGAGGTTCAGGATGGCGATCATGTTGAGCTCGATGAGAACAATAAGGATCCGATCACCTATAAGGATATAGTGCAGTGGCCTGATTCTGAAAAGTGGCTTGGAGCCATATGATCCAAATTGAAGTCTATGAAAATCAATAGTGTATGGACACTAGTTGATCACCTGAAGGAATAAAATCCATTGGATGTGAATGAATTTTTAATAGGATCATAATAGCGCAAACGGGAAGGTAAGAACCTATAAAGCCCATCTGAGTATCATCTCAGAGTTCGAACATACGTTCTGAACGTATATTTTAGTTGTGAACAAAGACAAACCCTGCACTTATTATTGGGCAAAATATTTTATAGTGTTATTTCTTATGATGTTTGAGGATGAAATTTTCTTAATCCAGAATAGCATTCCAACATTGCAAGAAATAAAGATTTAGCTATCATCTTATTTATCCATGTACGAGATTAGATATTGTATATTAACTAGAGGTAGTAACCAGATACCAGTTTGATCTAAGTAAGAGCCACTGAAGAATTATATAGACAATATCTAAGTATTTGAAAAATACTAAGATCCAGTAACTTAAATATGGAAGTACTGACTTAAAATATATGGATATTTTGATTTCAGTCAGAATAAGATGACAACAAGAGAATGTCGACTCATACCCTAACTATAGAAGCAATCTACTAAAAAGGTTTCAAGCAGGATACTTTAGCCTATTTAGTTAGTGATGTAGAGTACATCATGGCATATGATGCTGCCATGTAAGCTGTGTAGTTATTGAAGTTCATTAGTAGGTCAGGAGTGGCACCCTCCACCCATGGTCCAGTTCTATCGTAGCATTAGAGCCATAGCTCAGGCTAAAGAACCGAAGGACTAGCATATTCTGCATCATTTTCATCTTAGATATTTGATCTGGGTGATGTTGATCTTTAGAAGATTAATGTAAAAGAAGAACTTGACCGACCCATTTGCTAAGACCTCGGAACTAAGGAGTTCTACAAACTCAAGTGGAAGATTGGTTATTTGATATCATTCTGATTGGCTTTAGTCCAAGTGGGAGTTATTGAAAAATGTGTCATAAAGCCAATCATCTAAGTAGTAGATGATTGGAATTAATATATGAATTATCTAATAATAATAGTAATTTGGCTGTTTCATCATAAAAGTTCTATCTTCCTTAAATGAACTCCTAAATTATGATGAAGTCCTTAGAACCACAACCAATCAATAAAAGAGGAATTATCAGATGATTCTTAAATTATTTACGACCAAATTGTAAGTTATTAATAAGGATGATAACTTATCAAGTGTAGGTTGCTGTATGTTATATGCATTGGTTGTCCTCGTAACCAAGTGGTATGGAGACACTGGTATGGCATCTAGGTGAGATGTAGGAATACATCTATATTATCATTCACAACGTTCCAAACATCACCTAACTTTGATACCAAATTATAGATCCATGATATCGCTTGAACGCCAATCATCCTTGACATCACAAGCACCCCGATACCATATTAAGGAAGCTCCTGATCTTTAGCACAGACCTGAAGGAACCTATGACGTTCTCTATGGATAGAAAACCACCGATTCTCCATCTGGATCTGTGCTGGGGTGCCTCCCTCCTTGGGCTTAAGGGAGACACCCCCCTTCTCTAGGGCTTCTTCAAGAATCCTAGGGCGGCAACTCTAGAGAGAAGAGAAGAAGAGAGTTGAGGGAGAAAAGGTTTGTATTGATTCCAACATTTAAAACCCTAACACAACCTATGTAATTATACATAGCCATTAGGCTTGACCAAAAAATTCTCCGGCTAACCCAATACATGAAAGCACTTATCAAGCCCATGTACACCCATGTCTCCTATGCTCTCATCCTCTGGATCTAGACCCAATCCATACATGAATTAGCCTCCTTAGGACCTCTCAAATCAGGCCTTAAGACCCCTAGGATCAACCCAGACCCTAACCCAAAATCGACCCTCGTATAACTCTGCTCGCGAACTGAGCCAACCCAGTCTCAGCACTGAGCTGGCTAAGTTCCACTAGGTCGGCTCAGTCTAAAACTGAGCCAGCCCAGTCCTGTGCTGTGCTAGTAGCTCCGAATGCGCAGCTCTTTATTTTGCCTTTGCACTGAGACTTAGCCAACCCAGTTTTAGACTGAGATGGCTAACCTACAAAAAATATCCTTTCTACAGTCTTGATTCCTCAACTTTGGTTTCTTGCTTCACCTTGTGTCCCAGGTCTTCGAAGCACCAACCAAGCCCCTAGAATCCTCGGAGCCATCATCATGACTCCTGCCGTGGCCTCCCAAGGCTTGGGAGCACCATAAATCCTCACAATCTCCACCTTGGTGCCCCAAGCCTTGGCAAATCCCTCGACAATGACCTCCTACACATTCCCGCTATCCCTGCACACTTGATAGTACTTGTGCAAATATTGCCTCCGCCAATCCTCTTCAGCTATTGTGCACTCTTGAGGCCTTTGGGATAATCGCCTCCACTGCTAAAGACCTGTGCTTGCTTCTTAGCACCATCCTGAAATTGTAGGATCCTTTCTGCTTAGCACCTGCATCACTTTTTCTGGACTTTTTTTGGAGAACTTATAGCATTTCTGCACCAGCACATGCTATACCACCTAACATGATCTCCTCAGAGCTATTATGCCTGTCCACCTACTCACGTTGCTCTACCTGGAACTATGCATCACTGGTGCTCTGAACTCATGCCAAATTTTCTCTCCACTTGTGAAGCCACCTCTTCGAAACTCCACCTATATTCGAAGTTCACCTGATTCTATAAAAGCCGACTCTATCATGGAGTCCCTCGAGGCCAACCACTCAATGCTGCACTACTGAGCCTGCCACTGCACCTTGAACTTTGTTGCTGCCCCTTTGAACCCTCCATGCTCCATGGATCCCTTCGAAGCTATCTCGGATACCTCCACAACCCACGGATGCCTCCTAAACTCAAGAGCTCATCCAACTCTTTTGAAACTAGTGACTGAATCCTAGGAAATTCCATCCTAGTCCTTCTTTTCTATCCCTACATCAGCCATTGCTTCAGTTACGCCCGAAGAATCATCCTCCACCTGAACCACGACTCTTCCTGGTGCTCCTATAGAAGAAATCTGATCCATGATACTCCCAACTGCTTGAGACCTCCTGATGCTCCCTGAGACCTTCTGACTTTCCTTAAGACCTGCATCCGATCTCCCTAAGATACTAATGACACTCTCTATTGAGATACACTCCTCGACTGCTACACCGTCAAGCCTCTCTCAGCCCCTGTGCCTCCAAGGTAGCGCTCCTACAGCACTCTAGTACTCCTTGACTCATCTCTGCACCACTTTACAACTGCCCAGCCCTAATCAACTAGACCTCCATGGATCATCCATCTCCATCACTCTAAGGCTCCATAAATCCATGCTCTGGTCGAATTGCTGAATATATCTCTGAGTACTTTCCTGCCTTCCCAACATCGAAGGACGTATAGTCATTTCTTCAGCCTTTCTTCAACCATTACCCCTTGGAAAATCTCTTTTCAATAGTCCTACACTATCCATCTTCTTAGATAACTTTGATGCTCTCTACTGAGATACCTCTCTCAGCTACTGCATCATCAAGCCTCTCTCAGCCCTGCATCTCTAGGAAAATGCTACTACAGCACTCCAGTGCTCCCTGCCTATCACATAACCATCATACATCCCAACCTTTTCACAAAGATCGATCAGTAAGTCATGCACCAAATCCTTCCACCCCAAGAAAATCTCTTTTCGTTAATCCTCTCAACCTCCACCTTCAACTCATTGCTTTCGATTGGCCAAACCACAGCAATAACAAGGTAGATTTGAGACATACCATGGAATCTTTGTGCAGATTTCTGATTTCACCTTGCATGACTTCTCCTTCCCTTCCATGCACCATCAGGCTCAGAAACTTGGCTCTTCCACTCACCATCAGGCTCTGAAACTTGGCTCTAATACCATATTATCATCCACAACGTTCCAGGCATCACTTAGCTCGATACCATATTATCGTCCATATTGTTTCAGGCATCACCTAGCCTGATACCATAGGTCCACAATGTTCCATGCATCACCTAACTCTGATATCAAATTGTAGACCCATGATATTGCTCGAATGCCAATCATCCTTAACATCACAAGCACCTCGATATCATGTTGTGGAAGCTTTTGATCTTTAGCATAGACTTGAAGAAACCTATGACGTTCTCTATGGGCAACAAACTATCGATCCTTTACCTAGATCTATGATGGGACGCCTCCATCCTTGGGCTTGAGGGAGATGCCCCCTTCTCTAGGGCTTCTTCAAGAACCCTAGGGTGGCAACTCTAGAGCGAACAGAAGAAGAGAGTTGAGGAAGAAAAGGTCTGTATTGATTCCAACCTTTAAAACACTAACACAATCTATGTATTTATACATAGCCATTAGGCCCGACAAAAAAACTCTCCGACTAACTCAATATATGAAAGCACTCACCGAGCCCATGTACACCCATGTCTCCTATGCTCTCATCCTCTAGATCTTAACCCGACCCATACATGAATTAGTCTCCTTAAAACCTCTCAAACTAGGCCTTAAGACCCCTAGGATCAACCCAGACCCTAGTCCAAAATAGACCCTCGCGTAACTCTGCCCGTGCACTGAGCTGGCTCAGTCTCAGCATTGAGCCAGCTAAGTTTCACTGGGTCAGCTCAGTCTGAAATTGAGCCGGCTCAGTCTGAAACTGAGCCGGCCCAGTCCTGTGCCATGCCAGTAGTTTCGAATGCATAGCTCTCTATTTTGCTTGTGCACTGAGATTTAGTCGATCCAATTTTGAACTGAGTCGACTAATCTATAGAAAATCTTTTTTCTGCAGTCTTGATTCTCTGACTTTGGTTTCTTACTTCATCTTATGTCCTAGATCTTTGAAGCACCAACCAAACCTCTGGAATCTCTGGAGTCATCATCATGACTCCTTTTATAGCCTCCCAAGGCTTGGGAGCACCATAAATCCTCATAATCTGCATTAAATATGATCAATGTAGCACTCTACGATCAAGAATAGCTAGCTAAGGCCAATGTATATAAGTGTTCCTTCAATCTGAGATCGCCATGGTGACTTGCAAGCAACTCACTGTACTTTGGTGTTGGATTGCCTGTATTTCTAATATAGATGATGAAAGATTTTTGGATAAAGTCAAGTACTTATAGAGTTGGTGTGTGAGTCAAGATAGGATTAACCATTCTTGATTAATTTCAGAAAGAGAATGTCTCGCTGTATTTCAATTTAGCAAAATCTAGGCCTGGATAATCCTCATGAGATGTCATGAAATTTGCAAAATTTTAAGACACAATAGAGATGACTTGTATGAGTATTTAATAGCATACTCGAAGTTGTCTTGAGCATTATTGATCATAGGGATGAATTATACGATAACCATGGACCAGGGTTCTAAGAATTTTGCTTTGCATACATTCGACCTATCCAGACGTTGGGAACCATTGCTAGATGGTAACTTCGATTGGTACAGAAATTATTTTTTGTACTAGCAGCTTAGGTTCGAACCTATGGGGTCATACACATTAGAGCTTGTAACATGATTGGATGGTTAATCAATGATTGAGAATCATTTTGAGGTCAAACATTCAATGTGATTGATGTTTGACTTAATGCAAGTGTTGCAGGAGGATCAATTAGCAATTGAATTGTTAATTGACTCAATTTGATTGAGAAATCGGACTGAGATCAAGTCTAATTGAATTAGATTCAATTAGAATTATTTTAAATTTAATTAGATTAAGTCTAATTAGTTTATTGGATAAGCCAATTACAAGAAAAGAATAATTTCTTATTTGACTAGGACTTGGGTGTATCCGATTGACTTAGGATTTAAATTAGATTTAAATCTTAATTTAATCTAATTTAATTAGGCTTCTATTTAGACTAGGATCATCCTTAATTGAATTGTATTTAATCTAGTTTAAATAAGATTTAAATTAGATTTAAAATAATTTTGACCTAGCCAAACAAGAGGAGTCCCAGTTGGACTGGGACTCTCTCTCTTTCACTTGCGCCTAAGAATCCCACACCATATTTTAATTTCAGATTTTTTCTATGATTTCCACACCTAAGGAATTATTTTCTACACCCCATTATCTCAGGAATTAGATTTAAATTTGATTTGATCAAAATTAGAAGAAAGTTGAAAATTATTTTCTACTTGGAAGAGTCTTCTTTGATCCAAACTCCTCCCTCCCTTGTGCGCTAACTCTACCCATGCCCCTCTATCTTATTTGGCCCTTTTTCCCTTGGTTTTATGTATGAGAATCAGTGGTTACACGAAAAAATGAGTGGGAGGGGCATCCAACAAGTTCTCCTTTGACTAGGTTTTGACCCAGTCTTGCAATAAAAGGTGGATGCCTCTTATAAGATGGTTTAAGAATATGAAAAATCCTAAAAAAATCATAAAAAATTAGAGGAGAAGAAGGAGAAGGCATGGAGGATTTGTGGTGCCAAGATTCTTGGAGAAGATCCCTCAATTAAGACATCAAAGGTTGATGTCTTGAATAGACAAGGTAAGAGAAGATTATCTTCTCTTATATTTCTTTTTTATGTTTCTCTTTTCCTATTTTATTTATAATTTTTATATGATAAAAATATGAGAGAGAGATTGAAAGGGCTTGAGGAAAGATGGCACTAAGATTCTTAGAGAAAATGTCTTCATCTGGACATCAATTGTTGTTGTCATAAAGGCACAAAGGTAAGAGAAGATTATCTTCTCTTTATTTTCTTTTGAGTATCTTCTTCTTCATTATTTTATATAATTTTTATATGATAAAAATTTGAGAGAGAGAGAGGAAGAGGGCATGGAATCTATGCTCCAAGGTGTTGGAGCATGGTGATCATTTTTGGACATGATCTGATCATGTCCTGATGTGAGAAGAAGAAGAAAAGAAGGTCTTCTCTTAGGATTTTCTTGAGAGCCTTTCTTCTCAATTTTATTTATGAGATTTTTGTGAGAAAAATCTGAGGGTGTAATATCTAAAAATTAGAAAAAAATTCAGCGGAGAAGGTCTCCTCTGATCCTAGCATAGAGGTGTTTTCAGGACATCAACTGTTGATGTCCTGAAGGAGAAGATTTATCTTCTCCTAGGATTTTTTTCATGTCTTTTTATTTTCTGATTTATAGAAGTTCTAAGGATTGGATTTCTCTCTCATTCCTCCTCATGTTCTTTATCTCTTCAATTATCCAAGAGATTTGAAGAATATTTATTTGATTAACCATCAGGAGGGATCCACGAGAAGCTAGCACTTCGAGTGGATCTTCATTCGACGAACTTGCGATCTATGTTGCAAGTTTGTGTGGATCACCTATAGAGACCAGACACTTGTGCAACTCCAAAGACAATAATAAATTTAACCATAGAGTTCTCGACCCATGCAAAGGTAAGAGATCTGATCTCTTGGTGACCTAGATATGATCTAGGGTTAGATCTAGAATTATTCTAGATCTAGGTATTGATATAATCAATACCACTTATGATTAATTTAATTTTAAATTTATATTTATGTCATAACATGTTATAGATTCTTGATATAGGGTTTTATAATTTGATTACATGCATGTTATAGATTAAATAGTTTAATCTATGTCTTCCGTTGCTCTATATTTCGAAAAAGTTTTGAAATCTATGCCTGCATATTTCCTATCAAGAAGAAGATCAAATCTTTCTTATCTTTGCAAATTAGACTTTCTGACTTGCTGATCTTGGGCTGAGGTTGATGCTCCAAGCTGCACACATATCCAACCTCTATAGGATGTCCATACGAGCCCTCAATTATTGATCAAAAATTCGATGGCTAGAAATCAGCACAGTATGCTAATCTTTTTTTGACGGTTGATCTAGATCTTTCTTCTTCGAAACTTGGACTCTACAACTTTTAGAAGGAAAGAAAAAGACTTGTAAATTGGAGACACCTCTCAAAAATCACAAAAAAATGGAGGAAAAAATCTAGAGAAAAAATTCTGGAAGAGATTGTGTCTTTACAAAGTCTCATGCCCCAAGCCTTTCTGTCCCAGATTTTCCCACGCCCTAAATGCCCTCTCTCAGATCTGAAAGCTCATTAAAAAATCAGGTCCAAAGACCCTTCTTATATAGATTTATGGACCAATCCTTGTCTAGGTCAAATACCTAGACAAGGGGTGTCCAAATAAGACAGTAGTTGGGGCACCCAATACTTGGGAGCCCCCTTCATTTCAGCCATGGACCACTAGCAAAGGACACACAAAAATTCTTTATTTCCATCATAGAAATTAAAGAAAATCAGGAAGGGTTGGCGGCAAGCATGGGAAGGAGTTTTGGTTTCTCAAAACTCTATCTCACAAAATTTGAAATCTAAACCAATTACCTTGTTTGACTTGGTCCACAACAAACTACCAAGTAAGAAGGAGAGGGAGAGATGGGGTGCATGTGAAGGGCCTAGGGCATGGAGAATTTTCATGCAAAGCTTCTTAGAAAATAGGGTGGGGGCATTGGGATATATGTGGCACAAGGAGAGGAAATCCTAGTCATACTAGGATTCTTATTTTGACTTGGTCCAATATAGTCATTGAACCAAATTAAATCAAAATAAATCAAACCCAATTAGAATAGATTTTAGTCCAACTAATAATCTTATTAAATCAAATTTAATTTAATTTAATTTAATTTAATTTTTAATCAAATTAGAGATTGGGTTCAAACAAGTCTTAATTGAACTAGGACTAGTTCTTCCTTATAATTGGCTCATTCAATAAACCAATTGAACTCGATCCAATCAAGCCCAAATCAAATCTAATTAAATTATATTTAATTATACTTAATCTCAATCCTCTGGCTTAATCAAATTAAGTTAATTAGTAATTTAATTGCTAATCGATCCTCCTGTAATACTTGTACTAGGTTAAACATCAATCGTATTGAATATTTAACCCTAGAACGATTCTTAATCATTGATCAACCATCCAATTAGATTGAGAACTCTTATGTGTATGATCCTATAGATTTGAACCAAAGTTGATAGTATAAAAATTAATTTTTATACCAATCAGAGTGACCATCTAGCAATGGTACCCGATGATTGAATAAGTTGAATACGTAGAACAACATGCTTAGAATGCATGTGGATATAGTTTCCATATAATTCATCACCTTGACCAAAATGCTCGTAGGACATCTCAGAGTTTAACTGTCAACCACGATTAGGCTATCCATATTATATTTCAAAATATCAAATCCATCTCATGGATTACCTTGGCCAAGGTTTTGCTATATTGAAATGCAGTGATACATTCTTCTCCAACTCTTGGAATGGTCAATCTCATCTTGATCACTCATCAACTTCGCAAGTATTTGACTATACCCAAAAATCTTTCATTACTAAATTAAAAATTTAGTTTGTCTGGTACCAAAGTATAGTGAGTTGCTTGCAAGCCACTATGATGATCTTAGGTCTAAGGGATACCTATACCTATATCCCATTAGAGCAATTCTCAATAGTAGAATGGTCTAAAGTTGATCACATTCCGTGATGATGTACTTTTACATCTTACTTGTATGCCATGCCAATATTTTCATACTCTTTGATTAAGAGGACAACCAACCTATATGACATGCAACGATCTATGCTCGATAAATGCTGTTGTCCTAATTATCAACATATCATTTGATCATGAACTATTTAAGGACTAATCGATAAATCCTTTCTTTATTGAAAACTAAGTAGTCCGAAGGACTTCACTACAATAATGAAGTTCACTAGAAGATGTAGACTTTATGATGAAAATATCAAAATATTTATTTTATTTATTAATAAATTAATTATAATTATAAAGTAGCTCAACCATCAATAGACTGATGATTGGCTTTGGAACATATTTTTCAACAACTTTCTCTTGTCCTAAAGCCACTCAACATAGTATCTAATACCCATCTTCGACTTGTAGTCATCAAACTCTTTATCGTCAGGGCTTTAGTGAAGGGGTCAGCTAGGTTCTTTTTTCCATCAATCTTCTGAAGGTTGATGTCACCTCAATTCACGATCTCCCAGACTAGATGGTAGTGGTGCAGTATGTGCTTCGTTTGCTGGTGTGCTTTCAATTTCTTCATCTGAGCAATGGCATCAGTGCTGTCATAGTAGAGCAGGATCGATCCATCAAAGAAGGATGCTACTCTATGCTCGGTAATGAATTTTCTTAGCCACACAGCTTCTTTCGTAGCATCTGATGCTGTGATATATTCCATCTCATAAATAGAGTCTACTATAGTATGCTGCTTGAAACTCTTTCAGTAGATGACTCCATCATTTAGGATAAAGATATAATTCGACATGCTTATACTCTCATCATGATCAAATTGAAAGCTAGAGTCAGTAAATCCCATAAGTTTTAGATCTAACTTGCTATAAACCAACCATTAGTCCTTAGTATTTTTCAAATACTTAAGGATGGCTTTTACCACTTTCTAGTGGTTCTCTCTTAGATCAGATTGGTATCTACTCACTACTCGTAGAGAGTATATCACATCTGATCTCGTACATGTCATGGCGTACATGATAGATCCCACTGTCGAAGCATATGGGACTCTATTCATATGCTCTCTCTCTTGAGGAGTTGTCGGACAATCCTTCTTAGAGAGAAAATTCATGGCCTATCAAAAGATAGCCCTTTTTGAAATTCTCCATGCATAACATCTTTAGCAGAGTTTCTATATATGTGGATTGGGATAACCCAAGCATTCTCTTAGATCTATTCCTTTAGATTTTTATTTCTAAAATATAGGATGCTTCACCCAAGTCCTTCATGGAGAACTGAGATGATAGCCAAACTTTTATTCCTTGTAGTGCGGAGATGTTATTCCTGATTAAGAGAATGTCATCCACGTACAAGATAAGAAATACCACCACTAGACCATTTGCCCATTTATAAATGCAGGGCTCTTCTCCATTCTTAATGAAGCTATATGTTTTGATCACCTTATCAAAATGCAAATTCCAACTCCGAGATGCTTGCTTCAATTCATAAATGGATCTTTGAAGCTTACACACCTTGGACTGATCTATGGATGTGAACCCCTCTGGTTGTATCATATATATCTCCTTAGTCAGCTCTCCATTCAGAAAAACTATGTTCATAACCATCTACCAGATCTCATAGTTCAAATGGATAGCTATTGTTAGATGTGTACCCTAGAAGCTAGATTGGCTGACACTTGTAATACACTTTCAAGGGTAATTTTATAATTTTGATTATAAATTAATAAATAAATTATTTTTTTCTATCATGGTGTATATTTAAAAGTGTCCATGATATATTCTTTGAGTTAATAATAATGATAATTCATATTTTCAAGAGTTAAAAATTTAAGACATGAATTTTCATAATTAACTCATAAATTGCTCCTGACCGTAGGATCATCATGAGGATGGTGACCGATCTAAAAGATTGGTGTACGATCACTTTCTTAGGATAGACATGTTTTGAGTATACGATGTAGAGACATCAGAGCGAGAGTATAGATACTTATTAGAAAATGAGGGCACTGAGCGTGACCACCTCAAGTAGTCATAAGAAAGTCTACCTTCTCGTCGATGGCTGATTCGATGCAGTAGTGGTGTGTATGGTTCTTTGATCTGAGGTGCATCGATAGTTCACCTTGAGGATGTTATAGTTTGACTACACCATAACTCAGTCTCCTAGCCATTCAAAATTCTGAGGTGTATATTGGCTATAGCATGTTTATTATAGGAATTGGATTGCATCAATAAGGGGATCTATCTACCTCGGTAGATAAGAAGTAGCCCTATGATAATCATAAGATTGAGTCCTTAAGCCCATGGCCATGGTAGAATGAAGATGATCGAAAGAATTTCTATTAGGATTTCATATTGAACTCGAATCGAATCATTAATTTATATGACTGACATTGGGTTTGATGAGTTCACCTTAATCCTAATTCAGTCAGAGCTCAAGATAGAAGAACCCAATCACACAGGTAACTACACCAAGAGGTTTGCTTCTATTCTGATGGATTGCCACCATATATTGCTAGGTGTCACTGATGGATTTTGGAAGCAATTAGAATGATTTTGATGATCAATCATTCTAATTGTATGAATTAAAAAAGTTCTAGTCCATCGAATGATATTTTGATGATGTCAATGATTGAGATCGTGACATATCTCGTTACCATATAGAATTGAACATAACTGAATTACACAAATAAGGGTTTGGATCTGGATGTCATCAATTGAGCTAACATAGTTCGATTGATTTGGATTAGATCCAATCAGGTTCAAGATGTTTGGAAATTATATCTCAAAGCTAATCGTCAGTCTATTAACGGTTGAGATATTATAATTAATTTATTAATTAATAAAAATATTTTGGCATCATTTTTTCATCATAAATTTATATCTTTTAATGAACTCCATTATTGTGATGAAGTTCTTAGGACTATTTAGTTTCGATAAAGAGTGAATTTATTGATTAGTCCTTAAATTTATTCATGACCAAATGATAGGCTGTTAATTAGGATGACCGCATCTATCGAGCATAGATCGCTATATGCCATATAGGTTGGTTGTCCTTTTAACCAAGGAGTGTGGAGACACTGGTATGGCATACATGTGAGATGTATGGGTACATCATCATTGAACGTGACCAACTCTAGAGCATTCTGCTATCGAAAATATCTCTGATGGGATATAGGTATAAGTATTCCTTAGATCTGAGATCACCTCAGTGACTTGTAAGCAACTCATCGTGCTTTGGTACTAGACTAACTAAATTTCTAATTTAGTAATGAAAGGCTTTTAGGCACAGTCAAGTACTTGCAAAGTTGGAGTGTGATCAAGATGGAATTGACCACTCCAAGAGTTGGAGAAGAATGTATCACTGTATTTCAATATAGCAAAACCTTGGCCAGGGTAATCCATCAGATAGATTTGATATTTTGAAATACAATGTGGACAATCTGATCAGAGTTGATAGTTGAACTCTGAGGTGTCCTATAAGCATTATGGTTAAGGTGATGAATTATATGAAAATTATATTTGCATGGGTTCTAAGGATGGTGTTCTACGCCTTTCGATCTATCCAGCCATTGGATATCATTACTAGATGGTCACTTTGATTGATACAAAAATTTATTTCTATACTATCGACTTAGGTTCGGATCTATGAGGTCACACATATTAGAGTTCACATTCCAATCGGATGGTTGATTAGTGATTTAGAATCATTTTTAGGATTAAAAAATCAATACGATTGATGTTTGACCTAGTGCAAGTATTGTACGAGGATCGATTAGCAATTCAATTGCTAATTGATTTAATTTAATTAAATCAGAAGGATAAAATTAAGTCTAATTAAATATGATTTAATTAGATTTAGTTTGGGCTTGATTGGATCAAGTCTAATTGGTTTATTGAATAAGTCAAGTGCAAGGAAGAACCAGTCCTAGTCTAACTAGGACTTGTGTCAGCCTAATTTTCTAATTTGATTAAAAAATTAAATTAAAATTAAATCTAATTAAATCTAATTTAATTAAGTTCTTAAATGGGTTAGGATCTTTTTTAATTGGGTTGGTTTACTCTTATTTTTAATTGGTTAAAAGACCTTGTTTGACTAAGTCAAAATAGGAGTCCTAGTGTGACTAGGACTCCCTATTCCTTGCACCACCTAATCCTCACACCCCACCCTTTTCTCTTTGTATTTTTATGTGAATAATCTCCATACCCAAGGTTTCTCATGCCTTCCTTCTCTCTTCCTTTTTCTCATATGGAAGTTTGTTGGAAGACCAAGTCGAAAGGAAAATTAGTTTTGCTTAAGGATTCTATGAGATAAAATCCTTATCAACCAAAACTCTTCCCATAAGTGTGTCGACCCATCTTTATTTTCTTTGATTTTCATGGTGAAAGAGGACATTTTTTTGTGCACCCCCCTTGCTGGTCCACGACAAAAAAAAAGTTGGGGGTGCCCAAGAGTTGGGCACCCCAACAACTTTCCTTATTTGGTCATTCCTAGTCTAAGTTTTTGACCTAACTTGGACTCTGCATACCTCTTTATTTAAAAAAAAATTTTATTAAAATTTTTATAGATTTTATAAATTTAAGAGACCTCTTTGGTGTAGAAAAATTAGAGAAAAATTCTTCTAGGTCGTGGAGATATTGAAATCACAAATCAGGGTGTCTAGAAAAATACAAAGAAGAAGAAGAGGGTCTTCTTCTAGGGATTTTGTTCTAGATCTCTTCCTCTCTTTTTGTGAGCTTTTGATAGGTGTCTCAACATCACAAATCTTCTTCTTTTATTTTGATATTTTGTAGTATCTAAGTTTTGAAGAAGAAAGCATCGAATCAACCATTAAAGAGAGATCAGCACAGTGCTAACATACTGTGCTGATTTCCTGCATCAAGATCTCTGATTGTGTTCGTGGGCTTGTGTGGATGACTCCTAGAGGCCAGACGCGTGTGCAGCTTATGACTTCATCCTTAAGCCTAGATCAGCAAGTTAGAATGTCTAACTTGCTCTGGTAATAGATCTGATCTATTTACTTTGTACCTGCATTTGATGTAGTGTAGATCTAGGTTGATTTGATCAACCTTTTCTTTCTTATTTGATTTTAATTTTTGATTTAATATCATACCTTAGTCATGTAATAGATCTAAGATCTAAATATTTATATATTTATTTAAATAAATATTTAATTTATTTAAGTCTTTCACTACATGATCTTAGAAAAGTTTCAAGATCTATCCGTGAAACCCTAGATCTGGTTCCTTCACAAGGTAATCGTGCTAGCACATGGTTGAGCCTGACGTTCTCCTTCTAAAATCTTTTTGATTCATCATAACCAAGTCAAATTTGATTTAACTCATTCATATATTTTGAATGGATTTATTTTCATCTGATTGAAATAAGTCCAGATCAAATTAATTATAGAAATTAAATTCATTCATAGTCAAATTGGATTAGAGTCAAAAGTTGATCTATTTGAGAGAATTGAGGGTTACCTGATTAAATACTTTTAGAAAATTCTATAGAAATTATTTTGATCTAATTTTTGGATATATGATAGAGCATGAATTGTACATTAGGTATACCAAATTTTACAATTTTTAAAGATGTGTAGACTGAGTTATGATAGAGTTTGATTCAGATCAAACTCTTGAGGAAAGAGTCATAGGTGCAATGGACTCTTCCTTATCTACTCATGCTGCCACCTTCTAGATTGATTTTTGGTGTCAAAATTAGATGGGTTCTGAGGATTTTCATGAAGATTAGGTCTAGGAGTCTCAATGGTTAAAAAAATAAGGATTTTGATCAAAGTGGGACTCTAACTTGCCGCTATGCTTTTGTATAAGAACCCTTGCACCAAGGTTCTTCATGAAGAAATATTTTTCATACCCAAAAGCTGCCATTCTAGATATCCCACACCACCTCTATCCTCTCTCTCCCTCTCTTCTATATGTCTAAAAGGTTATGCATAAATTTGAGAAGAAGATCCAATCAAATTTATGAAGAGTTCAGCATCCATGCGACGGTGTTCGTGAGACAGACACGCTGTCTTCAGAAATTTTTTGAAGAACTTTTAGATTAGATTCAGATCTGATCTTTGAATAAAAAATTTATGAGGAGAATACATTCAAATCCTTCCTAAGTGGATACTGATAGAGATTAGACATGTGCATGGCTCCTTCCAGAACCTCAAGAAGCATCAGGATCATCACAGGATAATCAGATTACCCAAACAAGGTATGAAATTAAATTTGATTTAATTTTTATTTTTATTTTTAATATTAGATCACCATGATCAAATTTGAGAATTCTTAGATCTGATTAGATCATTTAAAATTTTTTTTAAAAAAATTTATCTCAGATCTAATTAGATCTGCACGATCCTACGGCAAAAAATAGGATTTTTCCTTCAACTGGTATGAGAGTCAGGTTAGCTATTCTTCAGATCTACCTTAGATCTGATTTTATTTTTGATTATGATTTGATATTAAAAGGTTTTAGATATCACATCAGGTGTAATTAGATCTAAAATTAAAAAATTAAAGGTTAAATAAATTAGATCTAATATGTATGAGATGCATGACTTGACTAGGTATAGAATAGTTCTATGTGTAGTCTAGTATGATCATATATTTATTTTGATTAAATATAATTTTAAATCTATTTAATTTTTATTTTTTTGATATTATAATTATTATAATTAGATCTAAAAATATAAAATAAATTTTTTAACTTTTGATTTATTCATATGAGATATGAAAGATAGCACGCTTAGACTAGTCATAGAATAGTTCTATAAGATGTCTAGAATAGTTTTATTTTTGATATGATAAAATTTAAAATTTTATTTTTAGATTTAATATGTGACATTTGAGATATGAAAGTATGCATATTGATGATACATAAGGTGTATGCAAGACATGTATTAGTTAGATCATTTTATATGTGATATATGATCCAACTAGTTTTGTAGTAAAAAATTATATTTCTGATTAAGGTGTTCCCCATGGCCATCCAGTCATAAGAACAAAGTAGGATTTAAAGACCCTCTCCTTTCATTTGATAAGATGTTCTTATAGTGTGTAGGGGTGCTGCGCGTTTGTCCTTAATAAAAAATCAAAACTTATTTTTCTACAAAATTTTAGATCCTGAAATACTAAGATTTTTATTACATATTTTGTTCATGAATCCAAAACTTAATTAAGAATCAAGATTATGAAATTAATTAGATCTAAAAATTATAAATTTTTAGATCGAAGACATATTCATAAAATTGGGTTCGGGCTTGATCAAATCGAATCAAAAGTTGGTTAGGTTGGATCAAAGAAAGATTAGATTTAATCAGCCTAATAGGATTAAGTCTG
Source organism: Cocos nucifera (assembly GCA_006176705.1). Taxonomy (NCBI): domain Eukaryota; kingdom Viridiplantae; phylum Streptophyta; class Magnoliopsida; order Arecales; family Arecaceae; genus Cocos; species Cocos nucifera. The sequence goes on from QRFJ01000457.1 coordinate 188,927, forward strand.
AGTCAAGATCGAATCACATTGAGATGTGACTCGATTAAGTCAAGACCTAATTTGGCTCCATGGTTGGAGCCTAGATTGTAGGCTAACTCAATTGATTTTGATTTGATAATTTGGTGTCTAAGATAAGTTTGGCAGATATGATCGATTAATTTTTAATTGGGAGCTACTCAACCTGAATGCATTCTTATTGAGTTAATGGCATATCCCTTCCATCGATCTCACTTACCTGGCCATTTGTGTCGATCTAATTCTGATTTGAGGTGGATAACAATTTGAGCCAACCCATGCTACTAGATTAGTCATAATTATTATGACTAAGTCAAATCAAGTTTAAAGAGATCCAAATTAAATCTCTTTAAAAAAATATTAAGTCTAAGGTCTTCCATCATTGTAGATATGCGGGCCCTTTTTGGGGTTGATTGTTCTCGGCTGGATACAGTGGTTCAGTTACATCGAAAAGACACAACCATGTCTATTAGGCATTGGATGCTATAGATTGGAGGATGGATTGGGCTCAATATTTTAGATATGATGAGGGATCCAATCAAAAATTCAATCTATGCAAATGGTGGATCTAACTTAATTAAAGAGTGGATCAATATTTCGGACATGGTGAGATTCATAAATTACAAACCAAGTTTGGATGCACCATGATTGGAGAATCATTGGATAAGAGTTGTCCACTCATCGATTGACCCATTACTAATAACTATTAGGTGAGGTGGTGAGTCAGTTGATGGGACCGCACCACCCACTAGAAATCAATAATCATAAAGATTTTTGCATCTCTACCAAGAAAGTATAGAAATTTAAGTAAATAGTGGGAGCCTAATTTATTTAAAAATAAAATTTTTAAACAAATTGGTTAAGTCTAATTATAAAATCTAACTAAAAATTTTGACTCTCTATAGAAAAATATCTGCATCCAACCCACTAGCCCATATCTTGGACACCCATAGACTGATCGGATCCAACTATAAGGATTGGCTCTAAAACTTTAAAATTATTTTGGGTTCCAAAAAGTTACCTCATATGTTAGAACAGGATCCTCCAACCTTACCAATCTGTCCATTAGCTGATCAGAGAGCATCTCTTGAGAAGTGGATGGATGAAGTAACAAAGCCAGGTATTACATATTGGACTCGATGTCTGATGAGCTTCAGTGTCAATATGAAGACATTAAGACTAGCCACCAAATATTGGCTCACCTGCAAGACTTATTTGGTGAACAAAGTCATGCAGCCAAATATCAAGTCACTAAAAGACTATTTAAGGTTCAAATGCATGATGGACAGTCGGTCCAAGATCATTATCCGATAATGATCAAGTACTTAGAAGAGCTTGAGAAGCTCGGTGTTAAGTTAGATCAGGATATATAGATTGATATATTTCTACAGTTCTTGACTGATGCGTATGGGCAGTTCATCATGAACTATCATATGCATAAACTTTAGAATATCTTGACTGAGCTCATGAATATGCTAGTTACTGCTGAGCTTTCTATAAAAAGTTTTAAAAGCTCAGTACTTGCTATGGAGTGGACTTTTTCTAAGAAAAAGTTTTTTGGAAAGAAGAAGTCCATGAAGAAGCAGAAGATGGACGGTGGAAAGAAGAAAAAGATAGAGCCGAAGAAGATGGCCACTGACAAAAAAAAAAATTTCATTGCAACACTGACGGCCATTGAAAGTGGAACTGCCCTCTTTACTTAGCCAGCCTAAAGAACAAGAAGGAGGCAGGTCCTTTTGGAGCTATGCTCGTTATAGAATCTAATCTTATGATTTCTTCTGCATCCAGTTGGAAGCTTGACTCTGGTTCTAGTGCTCACTTGTGCACTTCTATGCAGGATCTTGAGGATAGCAGAAGACTGAGGGATGGTGAGATAATCCTACGCATCAGGAATGGAGCAAGAGTTGCTACTGGGGCCATGGGATTCTATCCTCTATGATTACCATCAGGATTAGACTTAGTACTTAGAAATATTTTTATGTGCCTACAACAAGTAGCAATTTAATTTTTGTTTCATATTTAGCACAAGAAGGCTATATAATTAGTTTTTTTAAGGATCATTATAATATTCTTTATGAAAGAAATAAAATTGCAAGTGGTTTTCTTATAAATGGTCTCTATCTGTTGCATATTGATGTATCTATTTTTAATATTGAGCAAAATATGAATGCCATAGGATCAAAGCAACCAAGGGATAGTCTAAATAATAGGTATCTTTGGCACCTTAGGCTAGGTTATATAGCTGAAGATAAGGTTAACAAATTAGAAAAATTTGGGCTATTGAGTCCATTAACTTTCGAGTCATATCCGATTTGTGAATCATGCCTTCATGGCAAAATGACCAAGCTCCCTTTTGTGGGACATGGGAAAAGGGCCACAGACCAGCTTGTCCTAGTACATACTGATGTATGCGGCCCATTTGATGTGCCAGCCAGGGGTAATTACATCTACTTCATCATCTTTACCAATGATTTATCTCGGTATGAGTATGTGTATTTGATGTGACATAAGTCTGAATCTTTTAAAAAGTTCAAGAAATTCAAACTCAAAGTAGAAAAATAAATAAGAAAATCCATCAAGATTCTTCGATCAGATCAAGGAGGCAAATACCGTAGTCGAAAATTCCTAGACTATTTTAAGGATAATGGCATAGTCTCTCAATGGACTCCACCTGGAATGCTTCAACTCAACGAGATTTTAGAATGAAGAAATCAGATCCTATTAGATATGGTCGATCGATGATGAGCTTTATAGAACTTCTTGAGTTTCTTTAGGGACATAGTCTGATGACCACTATATATCTACTGAATAGGGTTCCATCTAAAATCGTTCCTACCATACTGTATGAGATATGACATGATAAGAAATCAAGTCTGAGTCATCTTAGAATTTAGGATTGTCTGGCCCATGTCAAGAGACAACAGATGGATAAATTAGTGTCTAGATCCTTTAGAGCTCGATTTATTGGATATCGTAAAGAGTCATTAGGATATTTTTTCTCTCTCGGAAGGTCATAATATGATTATGAGTCGACATGCCATCTTTCTTGAAAAGTAGTTTATTCAAAATGGTGGCATTGGAAGATAGATTAGGCTTGAGGAGAAAGTCTCCCAAGAGCCACGAGCCAAGGAACCTATGGAATCCAATCAGATTGAGCTAGTCCAATCACTACCTCATCCACCTCGTAGATTAGAAAGAATTTTTTATCCTTTCGAAAGGTACTTCGATACTATTTCAGAGGACGTAGAAAAAATGTTCCTCATAGAAAAAAAAATTTATGGTGATGATCCCAAAACCTATGATAAGGCGATATCAGATATTGACTCCAAGAAATAGTTAGAGGCAATGAAGTCAGAGATTGACTCAATGCGTTCGAACCAAGTTTGGACCTTGGTAGATCCACCTGAAGGTATAATACCTATTGGATGTAAATGGATCTTCAAGAGAAAGATAGGTGCTGATGGGAATGTAGAGATATTCAAAGTAAGGCTTGTAATAAAAGGGTATTGTCAGTGCGAAGGTATTAACTATCAGAATACTTTTTCGCCAGTAGCCATGCTTAAATCTATTTGCACATTGCTTGTTGTTGCAGCCTATTTTGATAATAAAATTTGGCAGATGGATGTGAAAATAGCATTTTTAAATGGATATATTGAGGAAGATATTTATATGAAATAGCCACTGGATTTTATATCCAGTGATACTGATCACAAGGTCTGCAAGTTGCAAAGGTCCATATATGGACTTAAGCAAGCATCTCAGAGCTGGAATGCTTGTTTCAATGATGTGATCAAATCATTTGGATTCATCAAGAATGAGGAGGAGCCTTATATTTTCAAAAAAGTTAGTAAAAGCACTATTGTCTTTCTCATACTGTACGTGGATGACATCCTCCTAATTGAAAATGATATTCTTATATTGACTACGATCAAAATATGGTTATCTAAAGAATTCTCCATGAAAGACCTAGGAGAGACATCCTTTATTCTAAGAATTAAGCTTTATAGAGATAGACCAAATAGGATGCTGGGTCTCTCACAGAAGATGTACATAGAGGAGGTGCTAAAGAGGTTTAGCATGAAAAACTTCAAGAGGGGATTGGTGCCCTTCAGACATGGTGTTCATCTCTCTAAGAAGATGTCCCAACACATCTATGGAGATTGAACGCATGAGCAAGATCCCTTATGCTTCAGCAATCCGGAGCATCATGTATGCCATGCTATGTACACGACCTAATATTGCCCATGCTGTAAGTATCACGAGCAGGTATCAGTCGAATCCAAGTGAAGAGCATTGGACTTCTATGAAATGTATCCTTAGGTACTTGAGAAGGACTAAGGATATGTTTCTAGTTTTTGGTAATGGAGAACTCTAGGTCCAGGAGTTTACAATCTCAAATTTTATGTTTGATATAGATGATCAAAAGTCGACATTTGAAAGTTTATTTATTTGTAATAGTGGTGCTGCCAGCTAAAAAAAATTTAAGTAGATGGTGATAGCAGATTCCACTATGAAGCAGAGTACATCGCTGCATCGAAAGCTACAAAGAAGGCATTCTGGTATAAGAAATTTATAGTAAAGCTCGGAGTGATGCCATTAGATGCCGTCCCTCTGTACTGTGCAATAATGGTGCCATAGCCCTAGCTAAGGAGTCGAGGTTTCATCAAAAATCCAAGTACATTGAGTGGCAATATCATCTCATCCATGATTACCTTGAGAAAGGATACGTCGAGGTCAAGAAAGTCGATATTATAGATAATGCGGCTGACCCACTGACAAAGCCATTGAGCCAACAGAAGATCGAAACTCACCTTGAGAAGATGGGACTTAGATTTATAGCCAATTTGCTTTAGGTCAAGTGGGAGTTTGTTTGATGTGTTTCCTAGAAGCCAGATTGACCGACACTTGTAATATACTTTCGAGGGTAATTTTATAATTTTGACTATAAATTAATAAATGAGTTATTTTTTCTATCATAGTGTGTATTTAAAAGTGTCTATGATACATTTTTTGAGTTAATGATAATGATAATTCTTATTTGCAAGAGTTGAAAATTTAAGACATGAATTTTCATAATTAACTCATAAGCTGCTCCTGACCGTAGGATCATCATGAGGATGGTGATTGATCCAGAAAGTTGGTGTATGATTGCTTTCTTAGGATAGACGTATCTTGAGTCTATGGTGTGGAGACATCGAAGCGAGAGTATAGGTACTTATTAGAGAATGAGGGCACTGAGCATGACCACCTCGAGTAGTCATAAGAAAGTCTACCTTCTCATCGATGACTGACTCGATGCTGCAGTGGTGTGTATGGTTCTTTGACCTAAGGTGCATCGATAGTTTACCTTGAGGGTGTTATAGTTTGACTATACTATAACTTAGTCTCCTAGCCATTCAAAATTCTGAGGTGTATGTTGCCTATAGCATGTTCATTGTAGAAATTGGATTGCACCAATAAGGAGATCTATCTACCTCGGTAGATGAGGAGTAGCCCTATGATAATCATGAGATTGAGTCCTTAAGCCCATGGCCATGGCAGAATAAAGATGATAGAAAGAGTTTCTATTAGGATTTTACATTGGACTTGAATTGAATGATTAATTCATATGACAGACATTGGGTTTGACGAGTTCACCTTAACCCTAATCTAGTTGGAGCTCAAGATAGAAGAACCTAATCACATAGGTAACTACACCGAGAGGTTTGCTTTCAGTTCTGATGGATTGCCACCATATACTACTAGGTGTCACTGGTAGATTTTGGAAGCAAATAGAATGATTTTTATGATCAATCATTCTAATTATATGAATCAGAAAAATTCTTATCCATCAAAAGGTGTTTTGATGATGTTGATGATGGAGATCGTGACATATCTCATCACCATACAGAATTGAATCTAACTAGATCACACAAATAAGGGTTTGGATTTGGATGTCATCAATTGAGCTAATCCAGTTCAATTGATTTGCATTAGATCCAATCAGGTTCAAGGTAATCGTGCTAGCACATGATCGAGCCTGACGTTCTCCTTCTGAAATATTTTTGATTCATCACAATCAAGTCAAATTTGATTTAACTTATTCTTATATTTTGAATGGGTTTATTTTGATCTGACCAGAATAAGTTCAGATTAGATTAATTATAGAAATTAAATTCATTCATAATTAAATTGGACTAGGGTCAAAAGTTGACCTATTTGAGAGAATTGAGGGTCACTTGATTAGATACTTCTAGAAAATTTTTTAAAAATTATTTTGATCTAATTTTTGGATATGATAAAGCATGAATTGTATATTAAGTGTACCAAATTTCATAATTTTTGGAGGTATCTGGACTGAGTTATGATAGAGTTTGATTTGGATCAAACTCTTGAGGGAAGAGTCCTAGGCACAGTGGACTCTTCCTTATCTACTTATGTCAGCACCTTCTAGATTAATTTTTGGTGTCAAAATCAGATGAGATATGGGAATTTTTGTGTAGATGAGGTCTATGAGTCCCAATGGTTGAAAAAATAAGGATTTGGGTCAAAGAGAGACTTTAACTTGGAGCTATGCTTTTGTATAAGAACCCTTGCGCCAAGGCTCTTCATGAAGAAATATTTTTCATACCCAAAGGCTGCCATTCTAGATATCCCATGCCCCCTCTATCCTCTTTCTCCATCTCTTCTACATGTCTAAAAAGTTAGACACAAATTTGAGAAGAATATCTAATCAAATTTGTGAAGAGTTTAGCATCTATGTGACGGTATTCGTGAGACGGACACACTGTCTTCAGAAATTTTTTGAAGGACTTCCAAATTAGATTCAGATCTAATCTTTGAAAAAAAGATTTGCGAGTAAAAAATATCTAGATGCTTTCCAAGTGAATATTGGTAGAGGCCAGGTGCATGTGTAGCTCCTTCCAGAACCTCAGGAAATATTAGGATCATCGCAGGATAATCAGATTACCCAAACAAGGTATGAAATTAAATCTAATTTAATTTTTATTTTAATTTTTAATATCAAATCACCATAATCAAATTTGAGAACTCTTAGATCTGATCAGATTATTTAAATTTTTTTTAGAAAAATTCATTCAGATCTGATCAGATCTATACGATCCTATGGTGGAAAATAAGATTTTTCCTTCAGCTATCGCAAGTATTATCCAAATAGATTTGAGCATTACCACAGGAAAGAATGTCTGGTCATAGTCAATACCGTAATGTTGATGATCCCCCTTAGCAACTAGATGGACTTTATAGATCTTCACCTTCCTATATGTGCCCCTCTTCCTTTTGAAGACCGATTTATACTCAATGGATTTAACCCCTTCGGATGGGTCAACCAATGTCCACACATTGTTGACCTTCATGGACTCCATCTCAAATTTCATGGCCTCATGTCATTTCTCAAAATCAAATTTTTGCATTGGATCCATATAGATGATTAGATCCATACTGTTCTCATCGAGTTTGATGGAATCACCGTTCTAGACCAAGAAATCATAGTATCTGTCCAGCTGATATGGTACTCTATCGAATCACCTTAATGGTGTAGGTACATTGAACTCAGAATTTGATCTAATCAAATTTGATTCAAGTTCAGCTACTAGTGTCAGTCTTTCTACCTATTAAACTTTGTCAACTTCAATTTTAGAGGCAACAGTTCCTTCACCAAGAAACTCCATTTTCAAAAAGATTGTCTTAAGACTAACGAACACTTTTTGTTCATTAGCTCGGTAGAAAATATACCCTTTAGTTTTTTTAGGTATCCTATAAATATGCACTTGTCAGACCTAGGTCCAAGTTTATCTATGATTAACCACTTTATATAAGTCAGGTATCCTCAGATCCTAAGGTGTAAAAGTGCTAGCTTATGCCCTATCCATATCTCATATAGTGTTGTCCAGCTATACAACCCAAGAGGAGGGAGGGGGGTGAATTGGATTCTTAAAATTTTAAAGCTAATTTAAAGATATCAAGATTGAATGATAATATGCAAGTTGTGTGTGTAAAATAATTTAGGATAGATGAAAATATAAAAAACTTGAGAGAAAGAATTTAACAAACTAAGGAAAGAAAGATAGCAAGCACATCATAAACAAGCAAGATTTGTAGTGGTTCGGTGCTTTCCTTGCACCTACATCCACTCTCTAAGCTCCTACTTAGAAATTCAAAACCACTAAATGTATTCAACCAGAATACAATGTCGATACCTCCGACCCTAGCTATCCCAAGCTAGCACATATTTTTTAGGTACAAGCCAATCCTACACACTTCGATTTAAGGCTCGGATCAACCCTTCCAAGTTTTGGAACCCCTCCAAAACTTGAATCAAAATAATAAAGCATAGTATAAGAGTTAATGACAATCAAATACAAGTTTAGCTTCCTTAATGAGAAAATAAAATCTTAAGAACACTTTTTACAATAATAGAGAAACTCTTCTAATTTTTCTTAAGATTGTTAGAGATTTGAATGAGCTCTTGAGAGCTTGGTGAACTTGAAACAAAAGCTTCTTTGCTTGAAGATGACTTTTGCTTAGGACTAAATTGAATGTGATGAAATCTATTATGTTTTTCCTCTTTTTATAGCCTTTTTAAATTTTCAAAAGATGGAGGAGAGAATCCTGGACAAGATTTATAGTTGAAGATCTTAAAGAAAGCATTAAAAGCTGCCAAAATGGGATAAAACTAGCGGTTGCAAAAGATTTCCATCATAGGGGTCGACTCATAGGTCGACCTCTGAGATAGAGTCCAGAAAATCAACTATTTTATATTTTTGGCCTTCAGAACAGTAGAGGTCGACCCTGGGGTCGACCCTTGGCATAGAGACAGCATGCCAAACAACCCATTTCAGTAGAGGTAGACCTAGGGATCGACTCTTTTACTTCAAACTTGATTTTCTCCCAAAATATGCATCAAAAAATTATGGGACTGCCTCCAAAAGATCAAAAATCTTTTATTCTTGCTCTTGAGGCTCTCAGATCAAAACTTGATAAAATTATGATTTTATTTCTGAAATATAAAAAGTCTTTTTTCAAGCTAAATTCATTAGTAATCTCATCAAATGCTTTGTAATTGTCAAAATTAATTCTTGGAGCAACAATCTTTTTCTTTTTGATGATGACAAAACATTTGAGCATAAGCAAAAATAAAGCATATAGAAGCCTATATCACTTACTAGAATATCATATTCAGTTATTTAATAAATATTGTATAAAGAGCAGTTTGAAGATTACTTGTGGTTAGACATTCAAATTATTTACAAAAGAGTTTGACTTACTTATTCCTTTTGTCAATTTTACTTTAATTTTGTTTATAGCCCAATTTTATTTACTCTACTCCCCCTTTTTGACATCATCAAGTAAGATCTCAAGAGATTTTAAAATTCAAAAAGAAAAAGCCTCCCTCTTAATTTATTCTATATGTTTTTCTGTTAGAACAAGAGTTTATAACAAAACTTTCAATTAACTTATATACAACACAATGTTTACAACATATCATAATAGAATTTTAGCTAATTCATAGAGGTTATATTTCACATCATTCAAATGACATCATCATATTTATATACACATATTTACATCTAAATGATATCATTCCACACATAATAAATTATAACATTAAGTAATCAAAACATATAAGTGCTAAAGGTATCAAAAACATTCATGAGTGTTAGGCCATCAAAACATACAAAATTCATGAATACAACTATCCATAACCCAAGTAGCCAAAAGTACCAATGCTATAAGTTAGATCCAAAAAAAATAACCAACCATGATTTGATCAACAACTCATAGAAATAACTAAGAGATACTAGATCATAATCTAATAGAAAGATAACTAAACTAAATCTAGTAGAGATCATGGTTGGAAGCATCTAAATTAGATGAGAAATCAGAGATGTGATGGAGTGTATCAAATGACAGATGTATCAAATTTAAAAAATTAAATAAAAAATTTAAAAAATTGAATCAAATCAAATGAATTAGCTCTTCTTTAAAAGCTTATCATTTGAAATTTCTTTCTTTACAAAAAATTTGCTTAAACTCAAATATCAAAGGCACTCCCCCTTTTTGAATGAATTTGATTCTTTGAACAGAATTTCAAGTATGTACTTTTAAGCTTTAAGAGGATTAGAGCTTTTCAAAGATTTGAATAGTGGAATCAAGCACAACATTTAATTCATTATTCATTTTTTTCTTTTCTTAAATAAATTTTAGTTAATTAAGCTCAAAAAAGATATATATCAAAAATGTATCGAGCAAAATAAAGATAGTATCAGAGCAAAAATAATTTTACAAAGATTTCTAAAGGCATATTAAAAATTTTATATTATATTCATATTTTTAAATGAGTTTCAAAATTAGAAGTATGTATCAAAATTAATTTATTTAGAGTGAGAATATATTTTAAATTAATTTTAACTCTAATTAGTTATCAAAAGTGATTCGACAGTCAAATTAATTGAATTTAAACTGAATAATGACATGAAGACTTAAGTTAAAAGGATCATAAAACAATCAAAGTTTATTATCCTTAACTCAAATTAATTAGAATGTTCAGTCAAGGCTAACTAGATAATATTTAACAAACAAACATCTTTTTCCTTATTTTTTAAGAGTAAATATCAAAAAATTCATCACATAATATTTTTTCTCCCTCTTTTTTATAATTATTATTGGATAAATTTATCTTTTAGCTTTTCTTCCCCATTTTGAAAGAATACAATAAATTTAGAATGAATATTTTTTTTTAAAAATTCTATTTATGAATAATATGGATTAAAAATACATCTCTCTCTTTTTGAATAAAATAAAGATATTAAACAAAATTATTTTAAACTTCAAAGATTTAAGAGAGATGGAACATTTCAAAAATTAAATATTTTAAATAAATCATTCAAAGCAAATTATAAGACATATTCAAATTTTTAGGGATCATCTCTTCTTTTTTATTATTATTATATATATTTTAAGATCAATAAAATATAAGATAAATGTTAAGCTATCTAATATCAATTGATTAAAAACTAAAGTCCTCTTTGAATATTTAATTTTAATATATTCTTTAAAATATTTTGCTTGATATCAATATCAAAAAACTTAAAAGGAGTATTTTTCTTAAATCAATTTTTTAAAATTAATCAATCTGAACAAGGCATGAATATTCATCAATAATCTTCTTTTAAGATAAAAAATAATTTTTTGATATTAATTAATTTTTAAAAAAATAATAATATGATCAAAATATGTAAAATATAAATAATTGCTTAAAATGAATCAAATAATTAAAATCATTAGGATGCTCAAATAAATTCATGAGATAAGTAAAGTACAATTATTTACCCATGATTTTTTTATTAAATTTAAAAATAATTTTTCTTCTTATAGTCAAGAAAAAGATAAGAGGGATGGATAATTTTTAACTTAAAGCAATGAAATTAAGTCTTAAGGATTGATCCAAAAATATTATTAGAGAATAAGTTGGGATCAAAAGAAAGATATTTAAGCAAAAGGATCTAGAATACCCAATTCTCTCTTAATTTTATAAAATTTATCTTCACTCAAGACCTTACTCAAAATATCAACCAATTATTTTTTAGTACAAACATAATCAAGAATTATGTCATTATTTTGAACATGCTCTCTTATGAAATGATATCTTATTTCAATGTGTTTTGATCTAGAGTGTTGGATTGGATTCTTAGTTAGATTTATAATACTAGTATTATCATATCTTATGGGAGTTTTGCTTAGTTTGATGCCAAAATCCTCAAGTTGTTGCTTAATCCATAAGATTTATGCACAGTAACTTTCGACTGCAATATATTCGGCCTCGACCATAGATAATGCTATCGAATTTTACTTCTTGCTAAACCAAGAGATAAAGTTAACTCCTAAAAATTGATAAGTTCTACTAGTACTTTTTCTGTCTAATCTACATCCAGTAAATTCTGCATTTGAATATCTAATTAAATTAATTAATAAATTCTTAGAGTACCATAAACCTAGGTTTTGAGTTTCTTTTAGATAATTAAGTATTCTTTTCATAGCATTTAAATGTGATTCTTTTGGATTAGATTGAAATCATGCACATAAATAAATACTAAATATGATATCTAGTCTACTAGCAGTTAAATACAATAAAGAGCCTGTTATGCCTCTATAAAGCTTTGTATCAACACTTTTACCTCCTTCATTCTTGTCAAGCTTACATGATAGACTCATGGGGGTACCAATGGCTTTGGAGCTCACCATCCTAAATCTTTTAAGTAGCTCTTTTGCATACTTGCTTTGGATGATGAAGATTTCTTCCTTTGCTTGTTTGATTTGAAGTCCGAGGAAGAACATTAGTTCACCCATCATGCTCATCTTGAACTCCTCCTGCATGAGCTTAGCAAAATCTTAACATAAAGTTTCATTAGTAGACCCAAATATAATATCATCAATATATATTTGTATACTAAGATATTATCATGATCTCTTTTAATGGAAAGGATTGTATCAACATTTTCTCTTGAAAAATTATTATTAAGCAAGAATTTACTTAATCTTTCATACCAAGCCCTAAGTGCTTGTTTTAAACTATATAATGCTTTGTTTAATTTGAAAATATGATTAGGAAAAGCATGATTTTCAAAATCGAGAGGTTGTTCTACATAAACTTCTTCGGCAATATATCCATTTAGAAAAGTACTTTTAACATCCATTTGAAATAACTTGAAATTTGTAAAGCATGTATAAATGAGTAAAAGTCTAATTGCTTCTAGTTTAGCAACTGGTGCAAAGATCTCATCAAAATTAATTCTCTTCTTGATTATCTCTTTGCAACTAATCTTGCTTGATTTCTAATTATATTTTTATTTTCATCCAATTTATTTCTATATAACCATTTTGTGCCAATTATTGGATGATTGTTAGGTCTTGATACTAGGGTCCATACATTATTTCTTTTAAATTGATTAAGTTTCTCTTGCATTGTATTTATCCAATTATAATCCTTTTTGGTTTCATCTATGATTTTAGATTCAAAATGAGAAACAAAAGCAAAATGATTATATGCATCTCTAAGTGAAGGATGAGTTCTTACTCCATGTGTAGGATCATCAATAATTAGTTCTTTGGGATGATTGTGAACATACTTTCATTCTTTTGAAAAATCATTTGTACCTTAAGGTTGTTCTCATTGTCCTTTACTTTCATTTTCTTGCTTGTCTTCATGATCCTCTTCATTTTAAATTATTGAATTCTTTAGGATGATCTTCTTCATCCCTTTTATAAGGGGTTTGCATCATCAATATCCTCACTCTTCTTTGATGGAAGATCATTAGTCTCATCAAAGACAACATGTATTGACTCCTCTACTATTAAGATTTTTTTGTTAAATACTTTAAAAATTTTACTAGAAGAGGAGTAACCAAGAAAAATAGCTTCATCAAATTTTGCATCAAAATTTTTTAGTTTTTTTTTACCATTATTCAAAATAAAACATCGACAACCAAAAACATGAAAATATGCAATGTTAGATTTTCTTTCTTTCCAAAGCTCATAAGATGTTTTCTTTAAAATTGATCTAATTAGGGTATGGTTTAAGATGTAACATGCCGTGTTAATTACTTCCGCTTAAAAGTATCTTGGGAGGTTGCTTTCACATAGCATGGTACGGGCCATTTCTTCTAGAGTTCTATTTATTCTTTCTACTATCCTATTTTATTAGAATGTTCTAGGTGCTTAAAAATTATGGCTTATTCCTTTTTTATCACAAAATTTTTCAAAGTCTTGGTTTTCAAATTCAATTCTATGATCACTTCGAATGCTTTGAATTAAAAATTCTTTTTTATTTATAATTTTTTGGTAAAACTTTGAGAAGACATGAAAAGTTTCATCTTTATGTACCTAAAAGAAAATCCATGTAAAATATGAGTACTCATCGATAATTACAAAATCATAATATTTTTCACCTAAGCTTGTTGTTCTTGTAGGATCAAACAAATCCATGTGCAATAGTTCCAATGGCCTAAAAGTTGAAACAATATTCTTAGATTTGAATGAAACTCTAGTTTGTTTATCTAGTTGGCATGTATCATAAATTTTATCTTTTTCAAAGTTTAATTTTGATAAATCAGTAACTAATTTCTTTTTGATAAGCTTTGAAAGTGAATGCATACTAATGTGTGCATGCCTATGGTGCCAAAGTCAACTAGTTTCATTAATTTTGGCATTCATAGCTACTCAACATTGCATGTTTATCATAGAAAAATCATTCAAATCTACCATATAAACATTACCATGTCTATGTCCAACAAACTTAATGCCATCATTATTAGGACTAGTTACAATGCATCATGAAGATTCAAAAATAACTTTGTAACCCTTGTCACAAAATTGACTAATGCTTAAGAGATTGTGTTTCAAATCATCTACTAATAAAATATTTTTAATATACTTGAAGAAAGTGATACCAATATTATCTATACCGATAATCTTTTCTTTGCCATTATCTCCAAAGGTGACCATTTCTCCATTTTTAGCATCAAGCATGATGAATTGGGACTCATCACTGATCATGTATCTTGAGCATCCGCTATTAAGAGATACCATCTTTGATTTTCTTCTTTGGATGCAAGACATACCTACATGTAAAATCAAGTCCTTACTCTAGGTACCCAAGTTTTTCTGGATCCTTTAAGGTTAGTCATAATGGTTTCTTTTGGAACCCATATTTCTTTTACATTTAAATTGTTAGAGAAACATGTATAAGATTTGTGTCCTAGTTTACCACATTTAAAGCAAGTAACATTTAAAAATTTGTTGCTTTATGAATCTATAAAAATATTTTTCAAAATTTTTTATTTTCTTAATGGGTTATAGCCTAGATCGATCTTATCATAAATGGTCTTTTGATTTTCAAGAATTATATGAAGTTTATTTAAACTTAAAGTAAAATTTTCAACTATTGATTTTAGCTTGTTGATTTTATTTTTTAAATTTAGGTTCTCTTGAGTTAAGACTAGTTTTTCACTTAGGATAATTTTATTTTCTTTTAGCAAGACTTGATTCTTAAATTTTAGATCTTTATTTTTAGTTTCTAATTTGTTTAAATCATCTACTAAATCATAGAAGACTTTTTGACGTTCTTCGAATGTAAATTTATTTGAGATTTTAGTACTTTCCTCATTTTCATGTGGCATAAGGCACAGATTGGCTTGTTCATGAGCTTCTTTCTCTTCGAAGCTTGAGTCATCACTATCACTCCATATTGCCACCATAGGCTTTTTCTTATATTTCTTCGAAACCTTTTTAAGTTGAGGATATTTAGACCTAAAGTATCCCGACTTCTTACATTCTTAGCAAATAAGGGGCTGTTCCCTATCCTTTTTCTTGCTATGCTCTTCTTTGGTAGGTGGCCTCTTCCTCATCCCTTATTTTTTCTTCAAAAATCCCTTGAACTTCCTTATGATAAGGGCTATTTCTTCATCTTGTTCTTCATCTTCTATTTCATCGGATTCCTCATCTTATTGGGTGGTAGATTTAAGGGTCATTATCTTTTTTTTCTTGACATCTTCTTCTTGATGTTATTTCATGCTTAGCTCATGCATCATTAGTGATCCTAGAAGCTTCTCCAAGGATAAAATATTTAGATCTTTGGCTTCTTGGATTACATCACTTTGGCCTTCCATGTCCTAGGCAAAGATCTAAGAATCTTTCTTACAAGGTCACTGTTAGAATAAGACTTGCCAAGACTTTTAAGATTATTTATAATATCCATAAATCTACTAAACATTTTAGTTATTGACTCATCATGCTCTATTTTGAAAAGTGCATATTTATGTGCAAGCATGTTAATTTTTGACTCCTTAATTAGATTAGTACCTTCATGAGTTACTTCTAACCTATCCCATATTTTCTTAGTCAATATGCATGTCGAAATATGATTAAATTTATTAGCATCTAAAGCATAATATAAAACATTCATGGCTCTTGCATTAAGTTGAGTCATTTTCTTATCAACCTCATCCCATTCTCTTTCTGATTTGGTTGATTCCACATCATCAATTATCTTATTGAATGTGTGTGGTCCATTAACTATGATATTCCACATATCATAGTCAAGTGCTTATATGAATATTCTCATCCGAGCTTTTCAATAGGTATAGTTTGATTCATTAAAAAGTGAATGTCGATTTGTGGACTGCCTCTTGGCTAGAAAAATACTAATTTGAATTGCCATAGATCTTTGGCTCTTTGATGATTAAATCAAAGTAGGACTAGAGCACCGAACTTTGATACCACTTATTGCCCAGCTATACAACCCAAGAGGGGAGGGGGGGGTGAATTAGGTTTTTAAAAATTTAAAGCTAATTTAAAGATATCAAGATTGAATGATGATATGCAAGTCATGTGTGTAAAGCGATTTAGGTTAGATGAAAATATAAAAAACTTAAGAGAAAAAATTTAAGAAATTAAGAAAAAAAAATAGCAAGCATACCACAAACAAGCAAGATTTATAGTGGTTCAGTGCTTTTCTTGCACCTACATCCATTTTTCAAGCTCCTACTTGAGAATTCAAAATCACTAAATGTATTCAACCAGAATATAATATCGATACCTTCAACCCTAGCTATCCTAAGCTAGCATACTTATTTTTTGGATACAAGCCAACCCTACACACTCTGATTTAAGGCTCGGATCAATCTTTCCAAGTTTTAGAATCCTCTCAAAACTTGAATCAAAATAATAAAGCAGAGTATAAGAGTTAATGACAATCAAATACAAATTTAGCTTCCTTAATGAGAAAATAAAATCTTAAGAATGCTTTTCACAAAAATGGAGAAGCTTTTTTGATTTCTCTCAAGATTGTTGGAGACTTGAATGAGCTCTTGAGAGGTTGGTGAACTTGAAATAAAAGCTTCTTTGCTTGAAGATGACTTTTGCTTAGGGCTGAATTGAATGTGATGAAATTTTTTATGTTTTTTTCCTTTTTATAGCCTTCTTAAATCTTCAAAAGGTGGAGGAGAGAATTCTGGATAAGATTTATAGTCGTTGGAGATCTTAAAAAAAGCATTAAAAGCTACCAAAATGGGATAAAACTAGTCATTGCAAAAGATTTCCATCACAGGGGTTGACTCATGGGTCGACCTTTGAGATAGAGTCTAAAAAATCAATTGTTCTATATTTTTGGCCTTCGGAATAATAGAGATCAACCCTGGGGTCGACCCTTGGCATAGAAAAAGCATGCCAAACAGTCCATTTCAGTAGGGGTAGACCTAGGGGTCGACCCTTTTGGTTCAAATTTGATTTTCTTTCAAAATATGCATTAAAAAATTATGGAACTGCCTCCAAAAGATGAGAAATCTTCTATTCTTGCTCTTGAGGCTCTCAGATCAAAACTTGATAAAATTATGATTTTGCTCCTAAAATATAAAAAGTTTTTTTTCAAGCCAAATTCATTAGTAATCTCCTCAAATGCTTTGTAATCATCAAAATCAATTCTTGAAGCAATATATAGGATTTTAATTATAGACTTACTTGAAATCCTATTTAATAGATGGCAAGCTGATTCGAGTGCATATCTTCAGAAGGATATCGACAAGCTGGCAAAGCCCATCATGGATCAGATCATGTCTAATAGAGTGCGATTTCTTCTTTTAGACACATCAATATGTTGTGGTGTTCTTAGAGAAGTTTATTAGAAGAGAATTTCATTCTCTCCTAGATATGTGAGAAACTCACCAGAAAGGTATTCTCCTTCTCGATCAGATCAAAGAGTTTTAATACTTTTTCTAATTTATTTTTCTACTTCACTTCAGAACCGTTTGAATATTTTTAAATAAATTTGACTTATATTTCATCAGATAGACATATCCATACCTGGATAGATCATCTATAAAAGTGATGAAGTAGAGATATCCATCTCTTGCACTAGTGCTCATAGGTCTACATACATTAGTATGTACTAGACCTCGGAGCTCAGTGGCTCTTTCACCTTTTTTAGTAAAAGATGACTTGATCATTTTTTTAAGAAAAAATTCATCGATTGAAAGTGATTCACAATCACTGACTTCGAGGATACCCTCTTGAGTCAATCTATTTATCTTGTTCTTATTAATGTGACCTAGCATATAGTGCCATAAATAGATATTAGACACAGTATCTAATCTAGGATGCTTGCTAGTGGAGTAGACTATATTAACAGATTGTGATAACATGTATACATTATTGCTCAAATGTCTAGAGAATATCGTAATACCATTCATAATGACATTACAAAATTCTTTCTTTATTGAAATCTCATAATTGTCTTTGGCCAAAAGGCCTATAGAAATGACATTCAAAAAGAAACTAGGACAAAAATGACAATCACTAAGAATAATAGTATGAGACTCAATATAAGCTGCAAGTTCTTAATGCTAGAACTGAAACTGATCTTCCATCTCCAATGTTCAAGAACCTCTCACTTTGCTCGAATCTCCTACTGACCTACTGAAGGAAAATCCTGATTTCCCGATCCAGGTTCGTTCAGATCTGATCAGATCAAGAGATATATTTCAAAATTTTTTTTTTGATCTATATCAGATCTAGGATGTTTCAGATCTAATTTTTATTATTTTAATAAATAAAATAAAATAAGAATAAATTAAATCAGATTTAATTTACCTGATTTGGGTAATCCTATTACCTGTTGATGATCCTGTTTGCAGTGAAAGATTCTGGATCTAGCCACGCAAGCACCTGGCCTCTACCGGTATCCACTCAGGCTGGATCTGGAGATCCTCTTCTTCTCTATCAAACCTCCAAAAATCAGATCTAGATCTGATCTGGAGGATCTTCAAAACTTCTTTTGAAGATCAGCAGTTGTCCTTTGCAGCAGCGCAGCCTTCTAGCTTTAACTCGCCTTTCTTTGATCTAGATCGCACCAACCAAGGTCCAAAACTCCTTTTGGACATGGAGAGGAAGGGGAGAAGGTGGGTTTGGCATTGAGGAAGAGGGGAGAGGTAGCCTTGGGGCATGGGGAATTATGATTCAATCATCTCTAATCACCATCTGAGTTGGGCGCAGGGTCTTATTTATAGACTGACTGTGATCCAACTTCTCTTCTTCCCAACCAATCACAACCCTTTGTGAAATCAGATCTAAATCTGATTGGTGGGAATAGAGTCCCCTGGATTCCTCCTTAGAGGGATGCCTAAGACCAGTCAAAGTTGGTTCTTAGAAGAACTCTAATTGGAATCCAAAAAGGAGATGGAGTCCTTGTCCAACAAGGACTCCTAGGCGCCTCCAACTTGGGCACACGCCTAGGGTGGCGTGCGCCCTACTCCTTGCCTAGGTTCTGGTAGGGGGACAGGCCCCCACCAGCTCTCCAATAGGTGCATGACATGTGGTCAAAAGTCAAAGTGTCAATGGTCAACATTTGACCAGTCAAAGGTAGACTTTTGACCAAAGTCAAAGAACAAGAAATGGCAGGTGACCAAAAATGGCAGGTAATGTCTTACAAAATAAGACAACCTTTTCTGACTTGGACAACCTCCAGTCAGACCATATGAAGGCCTCTGATTGAGCACAAACTCCTTTGGCTCAGACAGGACAACTTATTTATGATAGTAAAAGAAGAACGTTAGGTTCAATCGAGTGCTAGCACGATTTTCCTTGAACCTAATTGAATCTCATTCAGATCAATTGAACTGGATCAGTTCAATTGATGATCACCAGATTCAAACCCTTGTTTGTGTGACCCAGTTAGGTTCAGTTCTGTATGGTAATGGGATATGTCATGATCTCTATCATCGACATCATCGAAACTCCTTTCGATGGATCAGAACTCTTCTGATTCGAACAGCTAGAATGATCGATCATCTAAATCATTCTAATTGCTCCCAAAATCCACCAGTGACACCTAGCAGTATATGGTGGCAACCCATCAGAGCTGAATGCGAACCTCTTGGTGCAGCTACCTGTGTGATTAAGTTCTTCTATCTTGAGCCCCGATCAGATTAGGGTTAAGGTGAACTCGTCAAACCCTAGTCTCTGTCATATGATGTAATCATTCGATTCGAGTCCAATGTGAAAATCTAAATAGAAACTCTTTCTATTATTTCACTCTGCCATGGCCATGGACTTCTGGACTTGATTCTCATGATTATCATAGGGCTGCTCCTCTACCACCGAGGTAGATAGATTCCATCTTGATGCCATCCAGTTCCTACAATGAACATGCTATAGCCAACATACACCTCAGGGTTCCATATGGCTAGGAGACCGAGTAATGGTGTAGTCAAACTATAACACCCTCAAGGTGAACTGCCGATGCACCTCAGGTCAAAGAACCAGACACACTACTGCAGCATCGAGTCAGTCATTGACGAGAAGGTAGACTCCCTAATGACTACTCGAGGTGGTCACGCTCAGTGCCCTCGTTCTCTAACGAGTACCTGTACTCTCGCTCCGGTGTCTCCACACCGTAGACTCAAGACTCATCTACTAAAGAGAAGCGATTGTACACCAACCTTCCGGATCAATCACCATCCTCGTGATGATCCTATGGTCGGGAGCAATTTATGAGTTAATAATGATTATTCATGTCTTAAATTTTCAACTCTTGAAAATATGAATTATCATTACCATTAACTCAAAGGATGTATCACAGACACTAAATACACATATGTGATAGAAAATAACCCATTTTATTGATTTTAGTCAAAATTATAATTTTGCCCCTAGAAGTGTATTACAAGTGTCAGCCAATTCTGGCTTCTAGGGCACATATATCTAACAATCTCCCACTTGTCCTAAAGCCAATTGGCTACAAGTCTAAGTCCCATCTTCTCAAGGTGGGCTTCGATCTTCTGCTGGCCCAACGGCTTTGTAAGTGGGTCTGCCACATTATCTGTGGAGTTGACTCTCTTGACCTCGACATAACCCTTCTCGAGGTAATCGTGGATGGTGGTATCACCGTTTGCTTGGAACTCTTCCAGCTGACAGCACCACCATTGCACACAAACAGACTGCCAGATGTCGACTTTCGATCATCTATATCAGACATGAAATCCTGAGTCTGTGTATCCCTGGACTTGGAGTTCTCCATTACCAAAGACCAACATCATATCCTTAGTTCTTCTCAAGTACTTAAGGATACATTTCACAGAAGTCCAGTGTTCTTCACCTGGATTTGACTGATATCTGCTTGTGACACTCACAGCATGGGCTATATCAGGTCGTGTACATAGCATGGCATACATGAGGCTCCCTATTGCAGAAGCATAAGGGATCTTGCTCATGCGTTCTATTTCCTCAGGTGTGCTAGGGCACATCTTCTTGGAAAGATGAATACCATGTCTGAAGGGTATTAATCCCCTCTTAGAGTTTTCCATACTAAACCTCTTTAGTACTTCCTCTATGTACATCTTCTGTGAAAGTCCTAGCATCCTATTCGGTCTATCCCTATAGACCTTAATTCCTAGAATAAAGGATGCTTCACCTAGGTCTTTCATGGAGAATTCCTTGGACAACCACATTTTGACTGTCGTCAACATGGGAATATCATTCCCAATAAGGAGGATGTCATCCACGTACAATACGAGGAAGACAACAGCGCTCCCACTGACCTTTTTGAAAACACATGGTTCCTCTTCATTTTTGATGAAACCAAACTTTTTGATCACATCATTGAAACGAGTGTTCCAGCTCCGAGATGCTTGCTTAAGTCCATATATGGACCTTTGCAGCTTGCAAACCTTGTGATCAGTATCACTGGATGTGAAACCTAGCGGCTGTTCCATATAGATATCTTCCTCAAGATATCCATTTAAGGAATGCCGTTTTCACGTCCATTTGCCATATTTCATAATCGAAATAGGCTGCAACGGCAAGCAATGTGCGGATGGATTTTAGCATAGCCACTGGGGAAAAGGTATCCTGATAGTCAATGCCTTCGCGTTGACTATAACCTTTTGCCACTAGTCTAGCCTTGAATGTCTCCACATTCCCATCTGCACCAATCTTTCTCTTGAAGATCCATTTACACCCAATAGGTACTATACCTTCTGGTGGATCTACCAAGGTCCAGACTTGGTTTGAGTGCATCGAGTCAATTTCTGACTGCATTGCCTCTAGCCATTTCTCGGAGTCGATATCTGATATCGCCTCGTTGTAGGTTTTGGGATCATCACCATGAGCACCATTACCTACGAGGAACATTTTCTCTACTTCCTCTGAAATAATACCTAAGTATCTTCTCAGGGGGATGGGAAAACTCTTTCCGATCTACGAGGTGGAGGAGGTAGTGTTCTTATTGGCTCAAACCTGATTTGGTTCCAATTGGTCCTTAGCTCGTTCCACTTGTGAGACTTTCTCATCAAGCTTGATCTATTTTCCAATGCCGCTATCTTGAATAAACTATTTTTCAAGAAAGATGGCATGTCGACTCACAATCACATTGTGGTCTTCTGGAATGTAGAAATAGTATCCTAATGACTCTTTAGGATATCCTATGAATCGAGCTCTAAAGGACCTAAACTCTAACTTGTCCGCTTGTTGTCTTTTGACATGAGCCGGACAACCCCAAATTCTGAGATGACTCAGACTTGGTTTCTTACCGTGCCATATCTCATACGGTGTGGTAGGAACGGTTTTAGAGGGAACCCTATTCAGTAGATAGATTGAAGTTAACAATGAGTGTCCCCAAAGAAAATCAGGGAGGTCTGTGAAGCTCATCATGGATCGAACCATATCCAATAGAGTCCGATTTCTCCATTCTGAAACCCCGTTGAGTTGAGGTGTTCCTGGTGGAGTCCATTGAGAGACTATGCCATTTTTCTTTAGATAGTCTAGGAATTTTCGGCTAAGGTATTCACCTCCTCGATCTGATCGAAGAACCTTAATGGGTTTTTCAGTTTGTTTTTCTACTTCATGTCTGAATTCTTTGAACTTTTCAAAAGCTTCAGACTTGTGTCTCATAAGATACACATACCCATACCTAGACAGATCATCGGTAAAGGTAATGAAGTAGACAAAATTGCCTCTAGCCGGCACATCAAATGGGCCGCACACATCAGTATGTACTAGGGCAAGGAGATCTGTGGCCCTTCTCCCCATGTCCAACAAAAGGGAGTTTAGTCATTTTGCCTTGAAGACAAGATTCACAAGTTGGATATGACTCGGAAAGTCAATGGACTCAATAGCCCATTTTTCTCCAATTTGTTGATCCTATCTTCTGCTATATGACCTAATCTCAGGTGCCATAGATATCTGTCGTTTGGACTATCCCTAGGTCGTTTGGCATTCACGTTTTGCTCGATAGTTAGAATAGGTACATCAATATGTAGCTGATAAAGACCATTAATAAGGAAACCATTTGCAATTTTATTTCTTTCATAAAGAATGTTACAATGGTCCTTAAAGAAGGTGATCACATAACCTTCTTGTGCTAAGCATGAAACAGAAATCAAATTCCTGCTAGCTGCAGGCACAAAATAACAGTCTTTCAAAACTAAGTCTAAACCAGATGGTAATCGAAGAGGGTATGTTCCCACGGCTACTGCAGCAACTCTTGCTCCATTACCGATGCGTAGGATCATGTCTCCATCCCTCAGCCTCCTGCTATCCTCAAGACCCTGCATAGAAGTGCACAGATGAGCACTAGAACCAGAGTCAAGCACCCAACTGGATGCAGAAGAAACCATAAGGTTAGACTCAATAACGAGCATACCTCCAGAAGGACCTTCCTTCTTGTTCTTCAGGGTGGCCAGGTAAGTAGGGCAGTTCCGCTTCCAATGGCCGTCGCTGTTGCAATGGAAACACTTTCCTTTGACATCGGCCTTTCTTCTTCGGCTCTGCCTTCTTCTTCTTTGATCCTTCCACCTTTTGCTTTTTCACAGACTTCTTTTTCTTTCCATAAGACTTTCTTTTGGAAGAAGTCCGTTCCATAGCAAGAACTGAGCCTTTAGAACCTTTCATAGAAAGCTCAGCGGTAACCAGCATATTCATTAATTCGGCCAAGGAATTTTGAAGTTTATGCATGTGGTAATTCATGATGAATTGCCCATATGCATCAGTCAAGGATTGCAGAATAATATCGTTCTGCAGGTCCAAGTCCTAACTTCACACCGAGCTTCTCAAGCTCTTCCATGTCCTTGATCATTGTCAGACAGTGATCTTGGACTGACTGCCCATCACGCATCTTAGCCTTAAAAAGTCATTTCGTGACTTGATATTTGGCTGCGCGACTCTGTTCACCAAACATCTCCTGCAGGTGAGCCAACATTTGGCGAGCAGTCCCGATATCTTCATGTTGGCGCTGGAGCTCATCAGACATCGAGCCCAACATGTAATATCTGGCCTTATTATCTTCGTCTATCCATTTTTTCAGAGACGCTCTCTGTTCAACAGATGGACGGGCTGGTAAGGTGGGAGGGTCCTGGTCCAAAACATGGGTTAACTTCTCAGAACCCAAAATAATTTTGTAGTTCCTGAGCCAATCTTTATAATTGGGTCCAGTCAGTCTATGTGTGTCCAGGATACGTGCCAATGGGTTGGACGCAGACATTTTTCCTGTAGAGAGTCAAAGATTCTAGTTAGATACTGTAATTTTGACTTGACCAATTTATTTAGGAATTTTATTTTTAAACAAATTAGCTCCCACTATTTTCTCGGATCCCTACACTCCCTCTGTAGAGATGCAAAAATCTCCACGATTAATGATTTCTAGTGGGTGGTGCGGTCTC
The DNA here is from genome assembly GCA_006176705.1 of Cocos nucifera. Lineage (NCBI taxonomy): Eukaryota > Viridiplantae > Streptophyta > Magnoliopsida > Arecales > Arecaceae > Cocos > Cocos nucifera. The sequence goes on from QRFJ01000457.1 coordinate 213,637, forward strand.
ACCAACTGACTCATCACCTCACCTAACAGTTATTGGTGATGGGTTAGCCAATGAGTGAACAACTCTTGTTCAATGATTCTCTAATCATGGTGCACCCAAACTTGGTCTCTAATTCATGAATCTCACCGTATCCAGAATATTGATCCACTCCTTAGTTAAGTCAGACCCACCATTTGCATAGACTGGGTTCCTAATTGAGTCTCTCACCGTATCCAAAATATTGAGCCCAACTCATCCTCCAGCCCATAGCATCCAATGCCTAATAGACATGGTTGCATCTTTTCGGTGCAACTGAGCCACTGTATCCAGCCGAGAACAATCAACCCCGGGAAGGGCCCGCACATCTACAATGGTGGAAGACCTCAGACTTAATCTTTTCTTAGGGAGAATTGATTCAGGTCTCATTAAACTAGACTTGGTCTTAGTCATAACAATTATGACTAACCTAGTGGCATGGGTTAGCTCGGATTATTGACCACCTCAGATCAGAACTGTGTCAACAGATATGGCCAGGTAAGTGAGACCGGTGGAAGGAATATGCCATTAACTCGTACAAGAACGCATTCAGGTCGAGTAGCTTCCAATTAAAAACCAGTCGGTCGTATGTGCCAAACTTACCTTAGACACCAAATTGTTGAGTCAGAACCAATTGGGTTAGCCTACAATCCAGACTCTAACCTCTGAGCCTAATTAGGTCTTGCTTGATCGTGACTCGATCTTGACCCAGACTTAATCCTATTAGGCTGGTCAATTTAAGCATTGTTGATCCCATCTAACCAACTCTTGATTCGGTTTGATCAACCGCTTAGACCTAATTGAGCTACCCAAGCCCGAACCCAGTATTATGAATATGTCTTAGATCTGAAATTCTCAATTTTAGACCTAATTAATATTTCATAAACTTAATTCTTAATTAAGTAGGGTTCATAAACAAAATATGCACAATAAATCCTAGGGTTTCAGGATCTAGGGTTTTGCAGAAAGTAAGTTTTGGATTTCTGATTAAGGACGAACACGCAGCACCCCTACACATCATAAGAACACCCCATCGAATGGGAAGAGAGGGCCTTTAAACCCTTCTTCATTCTTATGACCGGACGGCCAAGAGGAACGCCTTAATCAGGAACATTCAATACTACAAAACAGTATCAGATCTATATCATATATCTCATATACAAAGTAGATCTAATCATGGCATATTTTGCATACATCTCATGTATCGAATCATGCATGTTTTCAGATCTAAATTATCTCATAATAATCTAAAAATTAGATTTAAATTGATCTTATCAAAATAAACCCTAATCTAGACAACTATGTAGAACTATTCTACAACTAGTCTAGACATGCATCAATCATATCTCATATGATGTTTAAAATTAAATAATTTTATTTGCTATTTTTTAGATGTTATTATAACCATTATAATATCAAAAAATAGTAAATAAATGGATCTAAAATATGGGTTAATCAAATTAAATTGAAAACATGCAAGACTATTCTATAGAACTATTCTATTCTAGAACTAGTCATGCATATCTTCTAATCTTAGATCCTAATCATTTAATTTTAATTTTTTCTGATTTCAGATCTGATCACATCTCATGTGACATCTAAAATCAATTATTTTTTGATTAAAATAAATTTAAAATTCAGATCTAAATATTTTTAGAACCATGGCTCTGATACCAGTTGAAGGGAAATCCTGATTTCCCGGATCCAGGTTCGTTCAGATCTGATCAGATCAAGAGATATATTTCAAAAATTTTTTTCTTTGATCTATATTAGATTTGGGATGTTTTAGATCTGATTCTTATTATTTTAATAAATAAAATAAAATAAGAATAAATTAAATCAAATTTAATTTACCTGATTTGGGTAATCCTATTACCCGTTGATGATCCTATTTGCAGCGGAAGGTTCTGGATCTAGCCACGCAAGCGCCTGGCCTCTACCAGTATCCACTCAGGTTGGATCTAGAGATCCTCTTCTTCTCTATCACACCTCCAAAAATTAGATCTAGATCTGATCTGGAGGATCTTCAAAACTTCTTTTGAAGATCAGCAGTCGTCCTTTGCAGCAGTGCAGCCTTCTAGCTTTAACTCGCCTTTCTTTGATCTAGATCGCACCAACCAAGGTCCAAAACTCCTTTTGGACTTGGAGAGGAAGGGGAGAAGGTGGGTTTGGCATTGAGGAAGAGGGGAGAGATAGCCTTGGGGCATGGGGAATTATGATTCAATCATCTCTAATCACCATCTGAGTTGGGCGCAGGGTCTTATTTATAGACTGACTGTGATCCAACTTCTCTTCTTCCCAACCAATCACAACCCTTTGTGAAATTCAGATCTAAATCTGATTGGTGGGAATAGAGTCCCCTGGATTCCTCCTTAGAGGGCACCTAAGACCAGTCAAAGTTGGTTCTTAGAAGAACTCTAATTGGAATCCAAAAAGGAGATGGAGTCCTTGTCCAACAAGGACTCCTAGGCGCCTCCAACTTGGGCACACGCCTAGGGTGGCGTGCACCCTCTTCCTTGCCAAGGTTCTGGCAGGGGGATAGGCCCCCACCAGCTCTCCAATAGGTGCGTGACATGTGGTCAAAAGTCAAAGTGTCAATGGTCAACATTTGACCAGTCAAAGGTAGACTTTTGACCAAAGTCAAAGAACAAGAAATGGCAGGTGACCAAAAATGGCAGGTAATGTCTTACAAAATAAGACAACCTTTTCTGACTTGGACAACCTCTAGTCAGACCATATGAAGGCCTCTGATTGAGCACAAACTCCTTTGGCTCAGACAGGACAACTTATTTATGATAGAAAAAGAAGAACGTTAGGTTCAATCGAGTGCTAGCACGATTTCCTTGAACCTAATTGAATCTCATTCAGATCAATTGAACTAGATCAGTTCAATTGATGATCACCAGATTCAAACCCTTGTTTGTGTGACCCAGTTAGGTTCAGTTCTGTATGGTAATGGGATATGTCATGATCTCTATCATCGACATCATCGAAACTCCTTTCGATGGATCAGAACTCTTCTGATTCGAACAGCTAGAATGATTCGATCATCTAAATCATTCTAATTGCTCCCAAAATCCACCAGTGACACCTAGCAGTATATGGTGGCAACCCATCAGAGCTGAATGTGAACCTCTTGGTGCAGCTACCTGTGTGATTCAGTTCTTCTATCTTGAGCCCCGATCAGATTAGGGTTAAGGTAAACTCGTCAAACCCTAGTCTCTGTCATATGATGTAATCATTCGATTCGAGTCCGATGTGAAAATCTAAATAGAAACTCTTTCTATTATTTCACTCTGCCATGGCCATGGACTTCTGGACTTGATTCTCATGATTATCATAGGGCTGCTCCTCTACCACCGAGGTAGATAGATTCCATCTTGATGCAATCCAGTTCCTACAATGAACATGCTATAGCCAACATACACCTCAGGGTTCCGAATGGCTAGGAGACCAAGTAATGATGTAGTCAAACTATAACACCCTCAAGGTGAACTGCCGATGCACCTTAGGTCAAAGAACCAAACACACTACTGCAGCATCGAGTCAGTCATTGACGAGAAGGTAGACTCCCTAATGACTACTCGAGGTGGTCACGCTCAGTGCCCTCGTTCTCTAACGAGTACCTGTACTCTCACTCCGGTGTCTCCACACCATAGACTCAAGACTCATCTACTAAAGAGAAGCAATTATACACCAACCTTTCAGATCAATCACCATCCTCGTGATGATCCTATGGTCAGGAGCAATTTATAAGTTAATAATGATTATTCATGTCTTAAATTTTCAACTCTTGAAAATATGAATTATCATTTTCATTAACTTAAAGGATGTATCACAGACACTAAATACACATATGTGATAGAAAATAACCCATTTATTGATTTTAGTTAAAATTACAATTTTGCCTCTGAAAGTGTATTATAAGTGTCAGCCAATTTTGGCTTCTAGGGCACATATATCTAACACCTACAACTCCTGTAATGAATTGCAAATATGGTAAGGGCTACCAGTATCCAATATCGAGTTAGTAATATTATAGATAGAGAAATTACAAGTAGTTTTCATATAAATACCTTGCCCAACAATAGCTTGCTTCTTTCTCAGCCTGTTCGGATCGAAGGAGGCAATGTACTAAGATAATTCCTCTTCCAATGCCCTCACTTCTTATAGAAGAAGCACTCAACTTGACTCTTATCGGGCTTTATCTTCTTAGTCTGGCCTTGTATAGATGTCCTAACCTGAACTTGCACCTTTCTGGACTTCTTCTTCTTCTTCTTTTCTTTCTTAAAGGGTTAAGAACCAGAAGACGAACCTCCCACTAAGTTCATTGACTTCTTGTGGAGCTAGTGATCCTTCTCAAAGTTCTGAAGTAACCCTAGTAACCCATGGTAGTTAACTTTAGACTTGTCATTCTATAATGAGTGAGGAATGGGAGATAAGACTTGGATAGTGAGTTCAGCATTACATTTTTCCCTAGCTGCTCATGCAAGGAAAAGCTGAGCTTGCTCAAATGCTCCATCAACTCGATCATGTATAGTATATGATCAATGACTGAACCTTCGTTCCTCATCTTAGCATTGAAGATGGCACAACTAGTCTTATGCCTCTCAATATCATCAAGTGTGCCAAAAGACTCCTCCAAATACTTGAAGCATGTCTTTTGGCTTAGGTGTCTGAAACCTACGACTAAACTCACTGCTCATAGCCGCCAGCATAATACAACGCACTATAGTGCAGTCACTGAGCCACTTCTAATAAGTGTCTTTGATTGACCTACGTGCATTTGCAGCTGGCTCTTAAAGTGCTGGATTTATCAACACATACAAGATCCGTTCATACTCTAGGATAATCTTCAACTTATAGTACCAGCTATCAAAGTTGAATCCCACCAGCTTATCATTGTCTAACAATGATCGGAGCAAAAGAAAAATGGCCATATCTTGCACAAAGAAAAACCAAAATCTAATTAGTAAGTGATTCATTAAACCTAAAGATTTGGACTTTAATCAAAAAGTTCTCCCATTATTTTATTCGAATTGGTAACCTCTACCTCCAATTCAAGAAATTATCCTAATTTCTTAGTGGGTACTAGAATCCACATAGACTACATATAAGTCCAACTTTGGTTGGTCAACCCATGTACATTTAAGGATAAATTTATAACTAATTATTTCTCTAAATAATATCTAGTAACTTTAATTTTACTCCAATCCTTAATTAGTAAGCTTTGGCCTCCACTGGAAAGGTTCGGTTAGGTCCAACCATTAATATGATCATACTTGGTCCATCTAACTAATAAATGATTAAGCCCAACTTTGGTTAGTCAACCTAACCATCATTTATAAAGATGCATCCAGAAAGTCATAATATGAATGATAATTCCACTAGCCGATAAGCACTAGTTCTCTGGACCTCCAATGATTATCCAACTAATGGACTCATTATCATGCACTTAATGAAAGACTATGATCTAGTTATCACCATAACTATTTTATTTTAAGGATCTAATAAATTTAAAAAATTTAATTAATTTTATTTAAAGAAGAGAGAAGGTTAGATAAACCAGCTTGTTATGATCCTTTCACTGGCTTCACCAAATTAGATTAAGGGAGACTATTAATAGGCTGGTCTAGGAGCACCTAAATCAATCACACTAATTTACCTAGCTGATATGGGTCAGCTCGAATTGTCAAGTGATCTAATCAAAATATAATTTCACCAAGAATGCCAGATAAGTGAGATCGGTGAAAGAGTCTGCCCAAGCTTGCCTTAGATACCATTAGAAATAGCCAGGTAAGTGGGCTGCCAATTAAAAACCATCGATCTAGATTATCAGACTTACCTTAGATAATAATTGATTAATTAGTTTCGATTAGATCAACCTAACAGTTCATGCTAGACCGTATAGCTAAGAATCAAGTTCATCTTGGTTCTCGTTAATGACATGAACTTGACCAACTACAACTATTGTATTTGATCTAGAGAATCCTTGACCTAATCTAAGATAACTATTGATTAGATTTATTTAATTCTCTAATTAAGTCTATTCTTTAATCTAACCTTAAGTCTAACCCAATTAATGGACCTAATTTTCACAAACCCATTAATCCAAAGTGTTATGATTTGTGTCTTAGGATCTTCAATTTACAATCTTAGATCCTAATCAAACAACTCTTAATTCTTAATTAAGTTTTGGACTGAGAGATAGGATTTGGCATTTCAAAAATGATATTCATGTTTGTAAAATATTTTTATGACATAGTTCTACTAACCAGTTGCATGTTTGATTCATAATCAATATGCAAATAAAATAGATATGAAACTACTTTAGATCTAATCAAAACATATCTATGTAATTGAAACTATTTCAATTGTAATTAATTATAAATTATCTTAGATCAAATCTAATAAATTTATGATGAAAAAAATTAGATTAAAATATTTTTAATCAGATCATAAAATTTATTAGATCTAATCTTAAATTTTATGATCAGAATTTTAGATCAACACGTACTAAGATAACCTCTCCACTGTAAAGGATAAATCTTATAGCACGACAACCTTATAATCAGTCCGTGTAATCTAAAATATTTATTTTTAAATTTAAATAAATTTAAATCTAATAAATTATAAATTAATCTAGATCATATTTAATAAATTTATAATTTATATTAGATCTACACAAACTAGGATAATCTCTCCACCGTAAGGGATAAACCTTACAACAGGACAACCTTATAATCAGCTCGTGTGATCTAATTTTTAATTTTAGATTTAGCATCAGATTATAAATTAGATCTAATCTAAAAAAAATCTAAACATGCATAAAATCATGTAATAAAAAAAATCTAGAGCTTTGATACCAATTGAAGAAAACAAATCTTGGATTTTAGGATTGGATTTTGAAACTTTTTTGAAATCTATGTAGTAGAAGATATGAATTAATCATACTAATTCATAGAAGTACAAGAAAAGCCCTAGATCTAGGATCCTATTACATGATTAAAGTATGATATTAAATAAAAAATTAAAAGATTAAAAAATTTCATGTTGATCATATCAACAATAGAATAACTCTAGATCAAATCTAGGTATGTAAGAAGGAGATCAAATCTTTCTTATTGATAGATCATGATACCATTGTTAAAATACCATAATTATTAGTTTAATTTTAAATTTTTTTAAAAATAATTTAAAGTACGTAGATAATAGTAAGTCAGATCGAATCCATAGAAAAGTAGTGATTTTATTTTAAAATATTTAATATTTTATTAAAAAAATTTAAAATTAAAATTTAAGTTAGAAAATAAAGTTATATAAATTAAATAATATGAAAAAAATAAACTCGGTACTAAGATCTACTATTTGATCTTAGCATCTACTTGTAAGAAATTAAAGAGTAATTAAAATAAAGCAGCAGAATTTAAAGAGCAAGAAATTAAAGAACAAAAATTAAAAGAGCAACAAATTAAATTTTATATTAAAAATAAAAGTTAGAATTTAAATACAATAATTAAAAAATAAAAAATAAAAATAAAAATTCTTAATTTCAAATCAGTAGTAGCGTGGAGATGGCATAGAAGTTTGGCTCTTGCTCTTAGCACCGTCTACCTCGAAGCAACTTTTAGCCAAAGCCTGACTTCCACCCTTTACCATGACTTCTCTTGGATCAGATGTCTCAACTCTAGGATCTTGGGGTCTTTTTATAGCTGCTGGAGGGCTGGAGATTGTTCTACAAGGCAATATGGGACTAAAACTTCATATAAATCCATATTTATGAAGAAATTTGAGTAAAAATTGGCTTGAAACTCGACCTGAATGAATTTTGGTGAGTTTTATAAGTTCTAGCCATCAGATCTTGATCAAACGATGCAAAAAATGCCAAAATTGGATGTGTAGTAGCCCAGATCAAGTCGGGTTAAATTCTGACCATTGAATTGGTCTTGATGATGAGAATCGAGCTATTGGATCAATGTTGGGTGCTTGGATCAAAGTCGGGAGCTTTTTTCATCGTTGGATCATTGCCTGGAATGTGCGTAGACGTCCGATCGTCGCTGGGAGAGAGCTGGAAATCGAATCAAACCCGAAAAAAATATGGTCATCCGATCTTGATGCAATTCACCACTACCATCCGATTGTGTATTTACTGTTCACATGGACTGCATGGACTGATTGCATCGTAGACCTCAACCAATCCAGCACAGACCTTGGCCTATGAAATTATAAAATTGCCCCTATATGCCATGATGAATTTTCTATAAATCTCTTTAGGATCTTGGTCCACCATATGGCATCCTATGATTGGCTGTCTAGTGCAGAGCTAGTGGTCTATGCATGATTTCATAGACCGACCATCGGTTCACTATACATTGATGGGCTTAATAGGCTGGTGGGCTAGTGGGTTGAGGTTGCGCGTGGGCTCTGCAAGCTGGTGGGCCGGCTTCTCTGGCTGGGCCAATTTGCTTGTGCACCGGCTAGGCTTGGATGCGCTAGCTTCTCTGGTTGGGTAGAGCATGCCGGCTAATCCGACTGAGTCGATTCAATTTTTTATTTTATTTATTATTTTTTTATTTCTTTAAAAATTTATATTGGATTCATTTTAACTTCGATTTGCTCCAAATTTATCTTATTATGACTAAAAAAAAAGATCTTAGTTAACTTATTTTTTATATTAGATTAATAAAAATATTAATTTTTAAAAATAAATATAAATTAATTAATAAATTAATATTTTTATTAATAAATTTGTGATGCTTATCACACCCTCCAACTTACTCATTGCTAGTCTCTTAGCAATGCAATATCAATCTTAATTATTTACCATATTTTATTGGAATCCTCCTTTACAAAAATAGCTTTAGGATTAAAGATCAAAAGTTTAGCTAGTATTACTAAGTATTGAGTTTCAGAAGCAAATTTCATGATCAGATTAATTAGAAATTTTTTTAAAATTCATCTAAAGATCTCCAGCACTTATGTTTGTGAAGTCTAACTTAGTATTTGGGTGTTAATTTAAAGGACAAATGTATCTTCTATTATCACCTATTTTAGTTAATTTTTTATACATCCCCAAGATAAATGCATGAATTAAGGTAGCTTTCACACCATCCTTTTTTTTTTCTTTTAATGATGAGCATCCTGGCCTTCCCTCCATCATTTGACATGAACCTCCATACTTACTTTAGGTGTAGAGATCCAGTTACTAAGCTTAGGATGATCCATATATACTTTATTTTTTGCATTTTTTATTTTAGGCAGGTTGCTCTTTTCTTAAATTCAAGTTTCTTTAATTAGAATATATATTAATCATTAATTTTTAATGATAATTGAATCCTTAGTTAGCCTTACAATTAACACTTACTTTACCTTGTTAGTGTATATATGCAATTTGAAGTATTGATAGCCTTTAAATGACCTAAGTAGGCTGCTAAAAATCTGACCAACTAATTTACTTCTTGGCTCGCTATAGTCATTAGCAAATACTTTCTAACTTTATTACTTTTTTCTAGTCTATTTTGCTCAAGATTTTCTTTCTTGAAACATGGTATACTCAAAAGCTTTTTTAATTTTAAAATTTTAAAATTTTTGTTAATTATTATTTTTTATTATTTTTATTTTTTTCTATTTATTATTATTATTTTAATTTTATTTTTTTCTATCTCCTAACTTAATTGACATTATCTTCAATGAAGAAGAAAAAAATAGAAGGGTGCAATTTTTATTATTTGTCCAGCATGGATCTTGAAGCTTTGATTTTTCTCCAACCTAGCTACCTAACTTAAAAGAAAATAAACTAAAAATAAATTAGATGCAAGAAATATTGGGTTGCCTCCCAATAAATGCTAAGTTTATCATCTTCAGCTAGACATAATGTAGCTCAATTTATTGTGGGTCTGTTAATATTATTTGGTCAATGATTCAGTTTAATGATATCCCTTCAATATATGGTTTAAGCCTTTGACTATTTATCTTAAAGAAATTCTTAAATCTAGGATCATAGAGTTTAATTACACCATGTGGAAATACTTGATTGACTATATAAGGTCCATCGCATCTAGATTTTAACTTTTTAGAAAATAATCAGAGCCTTGAATTAAATAACTAGACTTGTTGATTTGGCTTAAAGAATTTTCTCAAAATGTGTTTATCATGAAAGGCTTAGATTTTTGAGTTTTCATAAGCTTCTCGCCTTAATTCATCTAATTCGGTCAATTATAACATCTAGTTAGAACCAGCTTGATTTAGATCAAAATTTAATTGCTTTATTGCCCAATATGCTTTATGTTCAAGTTCTATCGGAAGGTGACATGCTTTTTCATAGATCAATCTATAGAAAGACATTCCAATAGAGATTTTATAAGCTATCCTATAGGCCCATAATGCATCATCTAATCAATCTGACCAATCTTTTCGATCAAGCCTAATAATCTTTTATAAGATATTCTTAATTTTCCTATTAGATACTTTTACTTGGCCACTTGTTTGCGGATGCTATGGTGTAGCTATCTTATATGTCATCCCATATTTTCGTAACAACGTTCGGAACTGGTAGTTTGTGAAGTAGGTACCTCCATCGCTAATGATAGCATGTGAAAATCCAAACCTAGAAAAGATATTTCTTTGAACAAATTTTAACACTACTTTATAATCTTTGGTTCGTGTTGCCATTGCTTCAATCCGTTTAGAAACATAATCAATAGCCACCAAATATATTCAAAACCATTAGAGGATGGAAAAGGTCTCATAAAATCAATTCACCAAACATAAAAAATTTCAACTATCAAGATGGGGTTCAAAGGCATCATGTCTTTCTTTGAAATGTTTCCTAAGGCTTGACACCTAAGACATTCCTGACTAAAAATATAAGCATCCTTAAATAATGTAGGCTAGTAAAATCCACTTTGCAATACTTTGGCCATAGTTTTTCTTCCAGAAAAATAACCTTTGCAAGCAAGAGTATGATAGAATTATAAGATAACTATTTAGATTCCGGAACATATGTACGAATGATCTGGTTGGCATAAATTCTAAAAAGTTCAGGATCTTCCCTAAAATAGTATTTAATTTAAGCAAAGATTCGATCCTTTTCATTCTTAGACTAGCCATCGAGAATTTATCTTACTACTAGGTAATTTACAATATCTGTAAACCAAGGGGCCTTTGCATGTGAAGCTGCTAATAATTGCTCATCTAGAGAAGATTCTTCGATTGATATAGGTTCACTATCTTCAACTAGGATCCTAGATAGGTGATCTGTTACAACATTTTCAGATCCTTTCTTATTTCAAATTTCTATATCAAATTTTTGTAATAATAAGATCCATCTAATCAGTCGTGATTTAGTATCTTTTTTTGAGAGTAGGTACCTCAAAGCTAAATGATCTGAATATATCATGATTTTTTATCCTAACATAAATGATCTAAATTTTTCTACAGCAAACACTATAGTTAGTAACTCTTTTTCAGTTATAGTATAATTCATTTATGCTTCATTTAGAGTTTTACTAGTATAATAGATCACTATAAGACTTTTGTTTATCCTTTGGTCCAAGATAGCTCCTATGGCAAAGTCTGAAGCATCATACATGATTTCAAAAGGTAATGACTAGTTTGGAGGTTGAACGATCGGGGCATTGATCATAGCTTCTTTCAAGAATGCATAGGCTTTAAGACACTCTTCATCAAAGTTAAAAGAAACATCCTTAGCAAGTAGATTACATAGAGGTCAAGAAATCTTAGAAAAGTTGTTGATGAAGCGATGATAGAATCCTACATGGCCAAGAAAGGATCAAATTTATTTGATAGAAGTGGATGGAGATAGTTTAGAAATTAGGTCAACTTTTGCTTTATCAATCTCGATCCCTCTCTTAGATACTATACGTCCTAACACAATCCCTTCTTGAACCATGAAGTGGCTCTTTTCTAGCTTAAAACTAAATTAGCCTCAATACATTGTTGCAATATTTTCTTTAAATTATTGAGGCAACTCTCAAAAGATTCTCAAAGATCAAAAAATCAACCATGAATATTTCCAAAAAATCTTCTATCATGTTCGAAAATATTGAAATCATGCATCTTTGAAAGGTCGTAGGTGCATTACACAATCTAAAAGACATTCTATGAAAAGCAAAAGTTCCATAGGGACATGTGAAGGTGATGTTTTCCTAATCTCCTGGGTAGATTGCTACCTAGTTATATCCTGAATATCCATCTAGGAAGCAAAAATATTGTTGGCTAGCTAATCTCTCCAAGATTTGATCAATAAAGGATAATGGAAAGTAGTCTTTTTGGATGGCTGTATTGAGTTTTCTATAATCTATATAGACACACCATCCAGTAAAAAGTCATGTTGGTACTAGGTCTCTATGGTTAGTACGAACAACCATGAGTTCAGATTTTTTTGGAACAACTTGTGTAGGACTCACCCAATGGCTGTCAGAAATAGGATAAATAATACCTACATCTAACCATTTAATTACCTCTTTCTTGATTACTTCTTGCATATTAGGGTTGAGCTATCTTTGCATTTCTTGAGTTGGTTTGGTATTATCTTCAGTATAAATATGGTACATACATATTGATGGGCTAATGCCTTTTAAATTAGTGATGGTCCAACCTATGGCATCCTTTTATATTTTCAAAACATCTACTACTTGGTCTTCCTATTCAGGAGTTAGGTCAGAAGCAATGATTACTGGTAGGATTTTCTCTGATCCTAGAAATACATACTTAAGTGATTCAGGCAAAGTTTTTAGTTCAAGATGTGGTGGGGTCTGAATTGAAGGACGTAATGGTTTAATTTTTTGCTCAGGTAAGGGCTCAATTTTCATTGACCAAGATAATGTATGTGATGGGTGAGGTGAATCAAGTAGTGCATTCACCTCCTGATCTGGGATTTCTTTGACAAGCTTATTCAGAAGATCATTCTTGAGTAAATCTAAGAAGGAATTAGATTCAACTATCTCATCTATCCGATCGATTATAAAGCAGTCTTCCTCCTCTTGAGTGTGCTTAGAGGCATTAAAAATATTTATTCTTACTTTTTGACCCCAAAAAGAAATGTCCATGGCTCTTATCTTATAATTGATATTGGAATTGGTAGTAGCTAGAAATGGATAATCTAGAATTATGGAATTTTGGTTCAGCTCTTGAGATTGTTCCATATCAAGTATGAGGAAGTCTACTAAAAAATAATATTTATCTACTCTAACCAAAACATCCTCAATTAAACCATGTGGTATTTTTACAGATCTATCGGCTAGTTGTAAAATAACTGATGTAGGTTTAAGCTCTCCTATCCCAAATTTTTTATAAATCGAGGTTGGAAGTAGGTTTACACTAGCTCCTAAGTCTAATAATGCTCGGTTAAAGGTTGTCTCCTATAACATATAAAATTAATGAAGCATCAGGATCTTTCATTTTTTGAGGCAATGGATCTAACAGGACTGCACTTACATCCATAGATAGTATAATTCTTTTAGTTCATGGCTCACGCTTTTGAGTATCAAGTTTTTTAAGAAATTTAGTATAGGCCGGGACATGCTGAATTGCATTGAGGGGTAAATTAATATGCACTTATTTCAATATTTCCATTAACTTCTTGTTACGTGTTTCTTGCTTTTTATAGGAAGAGCCTGCTTCTAAGGCTTGAGGGAATGGGGCTTTATGTTTATATATCTCGGGTAACTTATCTATTCTCTTCTTTCCTTTATTTATCTCATTAAAATCAGTATCAGTACTAGTTTTGGGCTTAGATTGTTCTATATGGTTAGCTTCAGTACTAACTTCTTCTTCTAAATTTTCTTCTTGGCTAGCATCAGTACTAGCCTCTATCATCTGGATCATCGCCGATTTTATTTCGAAGTTGTTTGCTCATACAGGCGGTCTCCTGATGCTCGAAGCTGCATCGGCTACAGATGGTGTGATGTAATCATTTAATGGACGATGTACTAGTCGAATAGCTTCATGTTGTCCTTCGATCGCCATATCCAATCCTAGATTGATGTCGTTAGGATCTTCAGCTGCCATGTTTCTCTCTTGTTGTATTCTTCTAATAATCCTTTTAATTTCTGGATCTAGAGGTAGTAAGTTACTATGTCCAGTACGTGTCATGCACTAAATTTTTTTTTTAATAATAAAAATTAAAAATAAATTTTTAAAGTAAAGCTAGGATCAAAATTTTAATATTATTTTAGACACAATCCCCGGCAACGACACCAAAAACTTGATGCGTGCTAATTTATAGCTATGGCAAGTGCACTAGTCGATCAAGTAATAAAGTGAATGAGTAGAGTATCATCCCTAGAGGATTGAAAAATAAGTACTGAAAAGCTCTTTCCTATGCTTTATTTAGAAGATCAATTTATGAGAATAAAAAATTTAAAAAAATAAAAAAAATAATTAAAAGTTTTTAATTAAATAGAGAGAGTGTAAATTATTAGGGTTTTAAATTCAAGAGCAATGGATTACTAAGGCAATCGGTTCACCAACTCAGTCAATACAATATTCAGATTTTTAGATTAATTTTATTTCATGTGACGGTGGAGTCTCCTAATTTATTCACTATCCTTTGGTCCAGGCATAGCAAAACTCATTAATATTTATTAATTACCCTTTGGTCCAGGTATAATTTAAATAAATATTAATGCATTAGGTTTTGTGAAATCCTCTAATTAAAATACGCTGCGTCCAAAGCGCACTAAAATTCCTGCATGCATATGAATTCTAATTTGATTCATAATACAAGGTATATAATCAAGAAGCATTAACATAGATGTACTTGGTCCGTAACATCTATGTTCATCAGATCAATTAGAAGATGGCCAATAATCTAAAAGCATTAAGATCAGATTTATATACTCCTCATGAATAAAATTTAAAAATAAATCATACTGAATATTGCATCAAAAGAGTGGCTACACCTTAGCCTTAGTAAAAGAAAATTTAGTTCATAATAACAAGTTCAAAAATAGCAAATAAAATAAAAAGCATAGAGAAATTAGACTGTTTGATTGCTGAAATTGATTGTCTGCTGCTCTTGATGTGGAGAACTTGGCGAAGAAGAAGAGGCTCCTTGATCGATGTCTTGATCGTCGAAGAAAAATCAAAAACCCTTTTTGATTTTCTCACAAATCACTTTTTTTTTTATCTCTCTCCTCTCTCTTTCTCTCTCTCTTTCTCCCTCTCTCTCTTTCTCCCCATCTCTCTCTTTGTTTCTCTCTGATTTATTCCTTTTTTCACGACAACACTATTTTTTTTAGAATAAGAGTTTGATTTCCTAAAATCCATAAAAAATTAGGTTTTAGACTCCCAAAATAACTCAAATTAGGATCTGGGTAATTCTGCCCATTAGATCTTGATCAAATGGTCCAAAAATCACTAAAAAACCCCTTAAAATAACCTAGATCAAGTCGGATTTAATATCAGCCGTTGGATCAACCATTAGATCAAATCTGGGCCATCTGATCGCGTTGAAAGAAGCCTTCTGATCTATTGTTTAATGTCAGGATGAATATCAACCATTGGATCTCGATCGGGAGCTATAGATGCCATGCATCAGCGCCTTCGTCTCGACCGTCCGATCGAATTTCAGTGAATACTGCCCGTTGGATCAGCCAGAATTCCCAAATTGCCCTCCATGGACCATGCGCGAGTCCGGTGTTGCGTAGACCGCCGCGTTCTTTAGCCAATCAGAGCATGCCTTTTGCTGTGAAATTCTCGAAATACCCTTCAGGTGGTCCATTGTGCACCGCGAAAAATGCTGACGTCATCGTTGTGTCGGCAATTTTTTTTTTTTTTTGAAATTCAATTTTGGGCTTGTTTGAAGTCCGTTTTGCCTGAAATTTTTTTTATCAGAACTAGAAAAATAAGATCTTCATATTGGTAGCCTTCTTTCCTATATAAGATTAATAAAAGTATTAATTTCTAATAAAATAGATTAATTTATTTTATAATTTAATACTTTTATTAGTATATTTTTACCACTTATCAGGGTCCTTAAGAATTCTACCACTTTGAAGTTTAGAAATTGCTTTGGCATTCTCTAATTAGGGATTCTTAGGTGGAATGATGGGTTGATGACTGAATCTAGGTGGTTGATGGACATTGGGTGGGTTAATTTTAGGATTGGCAATCGATTGGTTTGGTAACTGACTTGGTTCTCTCCTTATACTAGACTCAGCTAATTATCCTATTTGAGCTTCTATCCTAGTGATGAATTGTTATTAATTTAGAATCAATTATTGTTGAGATAAGATTAATTATTGCAGCTGGTTAAATTGATCGTTGGCTAGATTGGTTTGTTGAGGAGGTGGGTATGAGGGTTGATTATAATATGGTGGCTGAAAAGGCTGACTAGACTGACCTTTGTTATAAGCATAGTTATGGTATTGGGGTCTTTTCTGATAAATTTACACTAGTGGAGTTTGGGTCTGAGCCTGAGTCTATTGTAGTTTCCAAGAGAAATTAGGATGGTTTCTCTAGCTTAGGTTATAGGTGTTTGAAATAGATCATTGACCAATTTGGAGTAACCTTGAGTAGCTTGAACTTATTCTTGGATGAAGGGTGGGAATTGTGCAGCTATGGGACATTCACTTATATTATGGGTTGGGCTAGCATAAATAGAATAAATCTTTTGATAATTGGAAGGTGGTGTGTATTGTACAAGAGATTGTTGACTTAGGTTTAGAAATTGATCTAATTTTTGGGCAAGAAGGTTGACTTTATTTACTATATTCATGTCAGCCTTAGAGCTTATTCTGGATTTTTGATTTCATACATTCCTATCCATTTTTTATGAGAAATTTATCTTTTATAAGAGGATAATGAAGCATGGTTAATCAAATTTTTACTTAGAGTTTCAAATAAGGTATAGACTTCATCCTTACTTTTGCTTATAAATGCACCTCCACATGATGCATCTACCATTTGTCTATATTGTTCTCCTAAATCTTTATAAAAAGCTTGAACAATTTACCCCTTAGATAAACCATGGTGTGGACATTTTCTAAGAAGTTTCTTAAGTTTTCCCTATGAATCATGAATTTATTTTCCTGGAAGCTGAGCAAATTCAGTGATAGCTTGCCTCAAAGTGTTGGTTCGACCTATGGGATGAAATTTCTTAAGAAATTCATGTTGCATCTCTGCCCATGTTTGAATTGATTTTTTTATTATGCTAAGCCAATACTTGACTTTATGTTTTAAGCCAATACTTGACTTTATCTTTTAATGAGAAAAGGAACAAGGTCAGTCTACGGGCATCATTAGAAAATTTTTAGATTTTTACTGTAAAGCAGATTTCTAAGAATTCATCCAGATGCTTTAAGGGTCTTCATTGATGTTCCCATAGAACGATGGAAGCATTTGGATTATGGTCGACTTGATTTTATAATGGCTAGCAGGAATATCTAGTAATTGGATACAAGTCGATGGGTTATAGGTAGAAAGAATAAAATATTTCTTCATCTATCTAGATGGTTCTCCATCATGTCCAGCCATTTGATTTTCAGATTTTATATGAATTAGTCATTCAATTTCAGAATTTGGTTTAACTAGATCAGATAATAGTGATCTCCTACCGTGCATGTACTAGTACAACCCTAATGTATAATTTAAATTTTTTTTATAAATATTTATTATTATTTTTTTAATTTTTTAGAGAGAAGAAAAGAGAAGAGAAAAAAGAGAGTTCTAAAGAAGAGTCCCAAGGAGTCCTGAATCTAGAGATGATAAAGAAGAATTAATTGTATTTATATTTAATGTTAATTAGCAAACAAGTTATACAAGCAATCCTGACTAAGGATTGTCCTAGATCTAGACAGCTCCTAACTGTCAAGATCACCTTCAAGCCCTCCAAGTAGAGAATCAGCTAATCAACTGATCAGGTAAGTATAAGGTTGGTGGGAGTCTCCCTATTGCTTGCCTTAAACACAAATTATGCTTGGCCAGGTAAGCTAATAGAACCAATTATAAACCATCTTCCTTTGGAACGTGATCCCTAAATCACTTTTCTTAAATACTAATTAAGTTGACTAACCCTAATCCGGTCCAACTCTTAAGATTTTTTGTCCTATTAAGCTCGAGTTCTTAGGGTTGATGTCTAATTGATTTTAATTTAGAGGCTTAGGTCAATGATGGATGCTGGTTGGTTGTTTGTGGGCTAAGAAAGGATGATCAAATCCCCACCTTATCTTGATTAATGAGATTATGCCCTTAATTTGATTTAATATGAATATGCACAAAAAGTTTTTTCAAGCAAGAATTTCTATGCAATTTAAACTAGATGCATGCAACTAATTAAATTTTGAGAAGCTTACCTTGCCTCCAACAATCATCAAAAATAATAAAAATAAAAATAAAACTAATATGATGCATGCTCCAGGAAATTAAGTTTCTACTCTTGTCATGAGATTTTTAATTAGATTTAAGTGAATAATTTTTAATTAATTTAAAAATAAAATAAATAATAAAAAAATTAAAGTTTAAGATTGATCTCACCAAATAGGATTGGAAGTTTCCTCCTTGGCCTAATCTTTTTTCTCTTCTCTTTTTTTATCCACAAAATAAATAAGAAAAAGTTAGTAAACAGTAATAAAAAGATAAATCAAAGAAATAAAAAATTTTAAATTTTTATGCCTCTCCAGTAACAGTGCCAAAAATTTGATAGATTATGATACCGTCATTAAAATACCATAATTATCAATTTAATTTTGATTTTTTTAAAAAATTATTTAAAGTACGTAGATAGTAGCAAGTCATGTCGAATCCATAGAAAGGCAGTGATTTTATTTTGAAATCTTTGATTTTTTTATGAAAAGAAAAGGAAAGAGTTTGAAATTAAAATTTAAGTCAGAAAATAAAGTTATAGAAATTAAATAATATAGAAAAATAAATTCGATACTAAGATCTACTATTTAGATCTTAGCATCTACTTGTAAGAAATTAAAAAATAATTAAAATAAAATAATAAAATTTATAGAACAAAAAATTAAAAATTAAAAATTAAAATAGCAATAAATTAAATTTATATTAAAATTAAAACTCAGAATTCAAATACAATAATTGAAAAGAAAAAGAGAAGAAATAAAAATAAAAACTCTTAATCTTAGATCAACAGCGGCACAGAGATGGCGTAGAAGTTTGGCTCTTCCTCTCGGCACCATCTGACTCAAAGCAACCTTTAGTTTAAGCCTGACTTATACCCTTACCATGGCTTCTCCTAGATCAAATGTCTCAACTTTGAGGTCTTGAGGTCTTTTTATAGCTACTGGAGGGCTGGAGACTGTTCTACTAGGCAATGTGGGACTAAAACTTTGTATAGATCTTTATGAAGAAATTTGAGTAAAAATTGGCTTAAAACTTGGCCTGGATGAATTATGGTGAGTCCCATAAGTTCTGGCCATTAGATCTTGATCAAACGGTCCAAAAAATGTCAAAATCGGATGTGTAATAGCTTAGATCAAGTTGGATTAAGTTCTGACCATTGGATCGGCCTTGATGATGAGAATTAAGATGTTGGATCAAGTTGGGTGCTTGGATTAGAGTCGAGAGCTTTTTCCACCATCGAATCATTGCTTGGAATGCATGTAGCCGTCCGATCGTCATTGGGAGAGAGCTAGAAATCGAATCAAATGCAAAAAAAAACATGGCCATCCTATCGTGACTGGGATCCATCGCTACCATCCGATTGTGCACTTACTATTCCTATGGACTGCATGGACTGATTGCATCGTAGACCTCGACCAATCAGTCTGACCTTGGCCTATGAAATTATGAAACTACCCCTGTACACTGTGATGAATTTTTTTGTAAACCCCTTAAGATCTTGGTCCACCATGTGGCATCCTATGACTGGCTGTTTGGTGCTGAGCTGGTGGTCTACGCATGATTTCATGGACCGACCGTTGGTTCATTGTACACTGACGGGCTTAATAGGCTGGTGGGCTAGTAGGCTGAGACTGCGCATGGACTCTACGAGCTGGCAGGTCAGCTTCTCTGATTGGGCCGACTTACTGGCACGTTGGCTGGGCTTGGACATGCTGGCTTCTCTGGTTGGGCTGAGCATGGCAGCTAAGCGGGCTGAGCCAATTCAATTTTCTATTTTATTTATTATTTTATTTATTTTTCTTTTATTTCTTTGAAAATTCATATTGGATTCATTTTAACTCTAATTTGATCCAAATTTATTTCATTATGACTAAAAAATGAGCTATTTTTATTGATATAATTATTTTTATATAAGATTAATAAAAATATTAATCTTAAAAATATAAATTAATTAATAAATTAATATTTTTATTAATAAATTTGTGATGCATATCACTTATCTTTGCAAATTAGACTTTCTAACTCACTGATCTTGGGCTGAGGTTGATGCTCCAAGCCATACACATGTCCGATCTCTACAAGATGTCCACACGAGCCCTCGATCATTTATTAGAAATTCGATGGCTGAAAATTTGCGAAGTATGCTAGAACTGTGCTGATTTTTCTTCGATGGTTGATCTGGATCTTCTTTCTTCAAAACTTGGACTCTCTAACTTTTAGAAGGGAGGAAGAAGACTTGTGAATTTGAGACACCTCTCAAAACTCACAAAAAAATGGAGGAAAATGTCTAGAGAGAAAATCCTAGAAGAAGATCCTTCTTCTTCCTTATTTCTCTCACCAAGACACAAGAGATTGTGTCTCTACAAAGTATCGCTTCCCAAGCCTTTCTCTCCTAGATTTTCCTACACCCCAAATGCCCTCTCTTAGATCTGAAAGCTCATTAGAAAATCAGGTCCAAAGACCCTTCTTATATAGAGTTATGGACCAATCCTTGTCTAGGTCAAATACCTAGATAAGGGGTGTCCAAATAAGGTAGTAGTTGGGGTGCCCAACACTTGGGCGGCCCCTCCTTATCAGTCGTGGACCACTAGCAAAAGGCACACAAAAATTCCTTATTTCCACTGTAGAAATCAGAGAAAGTTAGGAAGGGTTGGCGGCAAGTATAGGAAGGAGTTTTGATTTCTCAAAACTCTATCTCATAGAATTTGAAATCTAAACCAATTACCTTGTTTGACTTGGTCAACAACAAACTACCAAGTAAGAAGGAGAGGGAGAGATGAGACGTGTGTGAAGGGCCTGGTGTGTGGAGAATATTCACACAAAGCCTCCTAGAAAATAGGTTGGGGGCGTTGGGATATATATGGCATAAGGAGAGGGAATCCTAGTCATACTAGGGTTCCTATTTTGACTTGGTCCAATATGGTTTTTGAATCAAATTAAATCAAAATAAATCTAACCTAATTAGAATAGATTTTAGTCCAACCAATAATGTTATTAAATCAGATTTAATTTCTAATCAAATTAGAGATTGGGTTCAAATAAGTCCTAATTAAATTAGGACTAGTTCTTCCTTGCAATTGGCTCATCCAATAAACTAATTGGACTTGATTCAAACAAGCACAAACCAAATCTAATTAAATCATATTTAATTAAACTTAATCTCAGTCCTCTGACTTAATCAAATTAAGTCAATTAGTAATTTAATTGCTAATTGATCCTCCTACAATACTTGCACTAGGTTAAACATCAATCGTATTGAATGTTTAACCCTAGAATGATTCTTAATCGTTGATCAACCATCCGATCAAATTGAGAACTCTTATGTGTGCAACCCCATAAATTTGAATTTAAGTTGATAGCATAGAAATAAATTTCTATACCAATCAGAGTGACCATCTAGTAATATTACCCGATTGTCGAATAGGTCAAATGTGTAGAACAACATCCTTAGAACCCATGTGGATATAGTTTTTATATAATTCATCCCCTTGACCAAAATGCTCGTAGGATATCTTAGAGTTTAACTATCAACCCTGATTAGGCCATCCATATTTATTTTAAAATATCAAATCCATCTCATAGATTATCTTGGCCAAGATTTTGCTATATTGAAATGTAGTGATGCATTCTTCTCCAACTCTTAGAGTAGTCAATCTGATCTTGATCACTTACCGACTTCGCAAATACTTGACTGTGCCTAGAAATCTTTCGTTACTGAATTCAAAATTCAGTTAGTTCGATACCAAAGTATAGTGAGTTGCTTGTAAGCACTATGATGATCTCAGGTCTAAGGGATACTTATACCTATATCCCATCAGAGTAATTCTCGATAGTAGAATGCTCTGGAGTTGGTCACGTTCAGTGACGATGTGAAGAAAAAATCCTATTTTTTGCCACAAGATCGTTCAAATCTGATTGAATCTAAAAAAATATTTTAATTTTTTTTTTAAAAATCTTAATTAGATCTAAAAGATCTCTGATCTGATCCTATAGATCAGATATTAAAATTTAAAATTAAAATTAAATTAGATTTAATTTTAGTACCTGTTTGGATAATTTGATTATCTTGTCGATGTTCCTAATGCTCCTGAGGTTCTGAATGGAGCCACGCACATGCCTGACCTCTATAGGAGTGCACTCGAGCCAGATTTGGAGATGCTCTCCTTCTGGATCTGAGCACCAAATATTAGATCTAGATCTGATTTGTAAAGCCATCAAATCAATGTCGAAGGCAAAATGTCCATCTCAAGAATACTGTCGTCTCTTTGCTTGATCATGGCGTCAATCACCTTAGATCTTTTTTGCTAGAATTTTTACCCAACACTTGGGCATGGAGAAGGAGAGATCTGAATAAGTGGTGTGGAGATAGTGGGAGAGGCGGGGCTTTGCTGTGATCTAATCACCATTGCCAACTCCTTTGACAAAAGATCTATTTATAGATCTAGCGCAGCCCTAAAGTCTTGTTTGATCAAGCAATCAAATTGCTCGATCAAATTAAATTCCCATCTGATCTCCATGTTGAATACCTAATCCCATCAGGTTTTTCTCACCCAAATATTCTCCAAAGGTGTCGCACAAAATGAGATAGAGAAAGAGGGATGGCGTGGAGTTTATCTCCAAGAGTTTGTTTCATAACAAACTCTACCACGCCCCCTAAAATATCTGCACAACAAATATGGGATGGGCCCACTCTAATTTGTTCATGAAATTTTCTTGGGACATGCGCCATTCATAAGAGAATAAGGGGTGCATGAATTCTCCTTTAATTCTTGCAAAGACTTGGTCAAACGATGGGTCAATGTCCTGATAGAACCAAAAATGATAGGTGGTGATAGGAATTGGTAGGTGTTGTCTAAGTTTCATCTAATGAATTAAGATAATCCTTTTTTGACCTGGACAAGCTTTGATCAGATAAAAATAAACCCATACTAGATTCTCTAGTGAGCCCAAATAAATTTGGCTCAACCAAGACGAACTAGAAAGACTATAGAAGAAAAAAATTAAGCTCAATCATGTGCTAGCATGATTTTCTTGAACCTAATTGGATCTAATCCAAATCAATCAAACTGGATTAGCCTAATTGATCACATCTAGACTCAAACCCTTGTTCGTGTGATCCAATTAAGTTCAGTTATATATGATAATAAGATATGTCATAATCTTTATCATCGATATTATCGAAACATCTTTCGATGGATCAAAATTTTTTTGATTCATATAATTAGAATGATTGATCATTAAGATTATTTTAATTGCTCCCAAAATCAACTAGTGACATCTAGCAGTATATGGTGGCAAGTCATTAGAACCAAAAATAAATCTCTCGGTGTAGCTATCTATGTGATTGGGTTCTTCTATCTTGAGCCCCGATAGGATTAGGGTTAAGGTGAACTCGTCAAACCCAACATCCATCATATGAATTGATCATTCGATTCGAGTCTGATAAGAAATCCTAATAGAAACTCTTTCTATCATCTTCATACTACCATGGCCATAGACTTATGGACTCAATCTTATGATCATCATTGGGCTACTCCTCATCAACCAAGGTAGATAGATCCCCTATTGGTGCAATCCAATTTTTATAATGAACATGCTATAGCCAACATACACCTCAAGATTTTGAATGGCTAGGAGATAGAGTTTTGGTATAGTAAAATTATAATACCCTCAAGGTAAACTGTCGATGCACCTCAGGTCAAAGAACTAGATACACCACTACAGCATCGAGCTAGTCATTGACGAGAATGTAGACTCCCTTATGACTGCTCAAGGTGGTTACACTTAGTGTCCTCATTCTCTAACGAGTACCTATACTCTCTCTCCGGTGTCTTCACACCATAGACTCAAGACTCATCTATCCTAAGGAAGCGATCGTACATCAATCTTCTGGATCAATCACCATCATCGTGATGATCCTATGGTTGGAAGTAGTTTATGAGTTAATTATGAAAATTCATATCTTAAATTTTCAACTCTTGAAAATATGAATTGTCATTACCATTAACCTAAAGAATATATCATAGATACTTTAAACATACACTATGATAGAAAATAATTCTTTTATTAATTTATAATTAAAATTATAAAATTGCTCCTAGAAGTGTATTACAAGTGTTAGCCAATCTTGCTTCTAGGGCATACATCTAACAAACTCTCATTTAACCAAAAGCCAATTGGCTACAAATCTAAGTTCCATCTTCTTAAGGTGGGCTTTGATCTTCTATTATCCCAATGGCTTCGTTAGTGGTTCAACCGTATTATCTATGGAGTCGACTCTCTTGACCTCGACATAATCCTTCTCGAGATAGTCACGGATGAGATGGAATTGCTGCTCGATGTGCTTGGTCTTTTGGTGAGACCTCGGCTCCATAGCAAAGGCTATGGTGCCATTGTTGTCGTAGTATAGAGGGACAGGATTCGATGACATCACTCTATCTCTATGGCAAACTTCTTATGCTAGAATGCCTCCTTCACGGCTTCCAACATAGCAATGTACTCTGCTTTCATGGTGCAGTCTACAATTACTGTCTGCTTGTAACTCTTCTCGCTAACAACACCACCATTGCACACAAATAGACTTTCAGATATAAACTTTCGATCATCTATGTTGGACATGAAATTTGAATTTGTATATTCTTAGACCTAAAATTCTCCAATACTAAAGACTAGAAACATATCCTTAGTCCTTCTTAAGTATTTAAGGATACATTTCACAAAAGTCTAGTGCTCTTCATCTGGATTCGACTGATACCTGCTCGTGACACTTACAGCATGGGCAATATCAGACCGTGTACATAGCATGGCATATATGAGGCTCCCTATTATCGAAGCATAAGAGATCTTGCTCATGCGTTCAATCTCTTTAGGTGTGCTAGGGCACATCTTCTTAGAGAGATGAATGCCATGTTTAAAGGGTACTAGATAGTACCCCTTTTGGAGTTTTTCATGCTAAATCTTTTTAGCACCTTCTCTATATACATCTTCTGTAAAAGTTCTAACATCCTATTTAGTCTATCTCTATACATCTTAATACCCAATATAAAGGATACTTCTCCTAGATCTTTCATAAAGAACTTCTTTGATAACCATATTTTGATCATGGTCAACATGAAAATATCATTCCTATTAGGAGGATATCATCCACGTACAGTATGAGGAAGATAACAATGCTCCTACTAATCTTTTTGAACATACACGACTCCTTATTTTTGGTGAAATCAAATGATTTGATTACATCATTGAAATGAGCATTTCAGCTTCGAGATGCTTGCTTAAGTCCATATATAGACCTTTGCAGCTTGCAGACCTTGTGATCACTATCACTGGATGTGAAATTGAGCGGCTATTTCATATAGATATCTTTCTCAAGATATCAATTTATGAATACCATTTTCACATCCATCTTTCATATTTTATAATCGAAATAGGCTGCAACAACAAGCAATGTGCAGATGGATTTAAGTATGGTTACTGGTAAAAAGGTATCTTGATAGTCAATGCCTTCGTGCTGACTATACCCTTTTGCTACGAGCCTGGCTTTGAATATTTCTATATTTCCATCGGCACCTATCTTTCTCTTATAGTTTCATTTACATCTAATAGGTACTATACCTTCAGGTGGATCTACCAAGGTCCAGACTTGGTTTGAACACATTGAGTCAATCTCTGACTTCATTGCCTCTAACCATTTCTCAGAGTCGATATTTGATATCGCCTCATCATAGGTCTTGGGATCATCACCATGAACCTCATTTTCTATGAGAAATATTTTTTCAACTTCCTCTAAAATAGTACCTATGTACCTTTCAAGAGGACGAAAAATCTTAGTTGATTTTTGAGGTGGAGGAGGTAGTATTTGGACTGGCTTAATCTGATTGGGTTTCATAGGTTCCTTAGCTTGTTGCTATTCGAAGTCCTTCTCCTTGAGCCTAATCTATCTCCTAATACCACCATCTTGAATAAACTATTTTTCAAGAAAAATGGCATGTCGACTCACAATCATATTGTGGTCTTCTGAAAGATAGAAATAATATCCTAACGACTCTTTAGGATATCCAATAAATCGAGCTTTGAAGGACCTAAATTCTAACTTGTCTACCTACTGTCTCTTGACATGAGCTGGACAACCCCAAATCCTGAGGTGACTTAGACTTGATTTTTTATCATGCAATATCTCATTTGGTATGGTAGGAATGGCTTTAGAAGAAATCCTATTCAGTAAATATATTACGGTCATAAAACTATGTCCCTAAAGAAACTCGAGAAAATTTGTAAAGCTCATCATGGATCAAACCATATCTAATAGGATCCAATTTCTTCATTCTAAAATCTCTTTGAGTTGAGGTGTTCCAGGTGGCGTCCATTGAGATACTATACCATTTTTCTTAAGATAGTCTAGAAATTCTCAACTAAGATATTCGCCTTCTCAATCTAATTGAAGAACTTTAATAGATTTTTCTGTTTGTTTTTCTACTTCGAGTTTGAATTTTTTGAACATTCAAAGGCTTTAGACTTATGTCACATCAAATACACATATCCATATCGAGATAAATCATTGGTAAAGATGATGAAATAGATATAATTGCCTCTGACTGGCACATCAAATAGGCCGCACATATTTGTGTGTACCAAGGCAAGCAGGTCTGTGACCCTTTTTCCACATCCTACAAAAGCGAGCTTGGTCATTTTGCCATGAAGGCATGACTCATAAATCGGATATGACTCGAAAGTCAATGGACTTAATAGTCTAAATTTTTCTAATTTATTAATTCTAACTTCTGCTATATGACCTAGCCTAAGGTGCCAAAGATACCTATCATTTAGACTATCCCTAGGTTACTTTGATCGTATGGCATTCACGTTTTGCTCGATATTAAAAATAGAAACATCAATATGTAACTAATAGAGACTATTTATAAGAAAACTGCTTGCAATTTTATTTCTTTCAAAAAGAATATTATAATGGTCCTTAAGAAAACTAATTACATAGCCTTCCTATGCTAAATATGAAATAGAAATCAAATTCCTGCTTATTGTAGGCACATAAAAATAGTCCCTAAGTACTAAATCTAATCTTGATAGTAGTCAAAGAGGGTAGGTTTCCATAGCCATAATAGCAACTTCTGCTTCATTTCCGACACATAGGATCATCTCACCATCCCTCAACCTCCTGCTCTCCTCAAGATCCTACATAGAAGTGCATAAATGAGCACTAGAGCTAGAGTCAAGTACCCAACTAGATGTAGAAGAAATCATTAGATTAGATTCAATTATGAGCATACCTCTAGAAGGACCTGCCTCCTTGCTCTTCAGGCTGGCCAGGTATAGAGGGTAGTTCTGCTTCTAATGGCCATCGGTGTTGTAATGAAAATATTTTTCTTTATCCGCGGCCTTCTTCTTCGACTCTATCTTCTTCTTTTTTCCTCCATCTATTTTCTGCTTCTTTGCAGACTTCTTTCTCTTTTCAAAAGACTTTCTTTTGAAGGAAGTCCATTCCACAATAAGCACTGAGCCCTTTGAACCTTTCGAAGAGAGCTAAGCAGTAACCAGCATGTTCATCAATTTAGCTAAAGTACCTTGAAGCTTATGCATATGGAAGTTCATGATGAACTGCCCATATGCATCAGTCAAGGACTGCAAGATTACATCAATTTGCAAGTTCTTGTCCAGCTTGACATCGAGCTTCTCAAGTTTTTCTAAGTCCTTGATGATCATCAGATAATGATCTTGGACCAACTACCTATCATGCATTTGAGCCTTAAAAAGTTTTCTAGTAACTTGATACTTGGCTGCGTGACTCTCCTCACCAAATAACTCTTGTAGGTGAGCCAACATTTGGCGAACAATCTTGATGTCCTCATGTTGGTGCTGAAGCTCATCAGACATTGAGTCCAATATGTAGTACCTAGCTTTATTGTCTTCATCCATCCATTTTTCTAGAGATGCTTTCTGTTCGGTGGATGGATGGGCTGGTAATATTGGGGGTTCATGGTTTAGTACATGAGTCAGCTTTTTGGAATCCAAAATAATTTTGTAGTTTTGGAGTCAATCCTTGTAATTGGATCTGGTCAGTCTATGGGTGTCCAGGATATGGCCTAGTGGGTTGGATGCAGATATTTTTCTATACAGAGTCAAAATTTCTAATTAGATTTTGTAATTAAACTTGATCAATTTATTTAAAAATTTTATTTTTAAATAAATTAGGCTTTCACTATTTTCTCGGATCCATACACTTCCTTGGTAGAGATGAAAAAATCTTTATGATCAATTGATTTCTAGTGGATAGTGAGGTCCCATCGACTGGCTCACCACCTCAACTAATAGTTATTGATGATGGATCAATCGATGAGTGGACAACTCTTATCCAATGATTCTCTAATCATGGTGCATCCAAACCTGATCTCTAATTCATGAAGCTCATCATACCCACAATATTGCTCCACTTCTTAGTTAAGTCAGACCCATTATTTGCATAAATTAGCTTTCTGATCGGGTCCCTCACCATATCTAAATATTGAGTCCAACCCATCCTCCAATCCATAGCATCCAATGCCTAATAGACATAGTTGCATCTTTCCAATGCAATTGAACCACTATAATCAGCTGAGAACAATCAACATCGAAAAGGATCTATACATCTACAATGATGGAAGACCTATGACTTAATATTTTTTTAGAGAGATTTGATCTAGGTCTTTCTAAACTTGATTTGACTTAGTCATAACAATTATGACTAACCTAGTGGCATGAATTGGCTTGAATTGTTAGCCACCTCTAATCAGAACTGGGTCGACATAAATGGTCAGGTAAGTGAGATCGATGGAAGGATATGCCATTAACTCAACAAAAATGCATTCAGGTTGAGTAGCTCTCAATTAAAAACTAGTCGGTTGTATCTGTCAGACTTATCTTAGACACCAAATTATCGAATCAGAATGAATCAGATTAGCCTATAATCTAGACTCAAACCATGGAGCCAAATTAGGTCTTGAGTTGGTTAACCACATGTGAATGTGAGTCGACCTTGATCCAAACTTAATCCTATTGGGCTGGTTAATTCTATGCACTCTTGATCCCACCTAACCAACTCTTAATTTGATTTGATCAATCGCTAATTGAGATATCCAAGCCCAAACCCAAATTTATGAAGGTGTCTTAAATCTGAAAATTCATAATTTTTAGATCTAATTTATTTCATCATCTTAATTCTTAATTAAGTTTAGGTTCATAAATAGAAACATGCAAAAAATTCTTGGATTTCAGGATCTAGAGTTTTGTAGAAAAGTAAGCTTTTGATTTCTGATTAAGGACAAACACGCAGCACCCCTACACACCATAAGAGCATCCCATCGAATGGAAAGAGAGGGCCTTTAAATTTTTCTTACTCTTATGATCGAACGGCCAACAGGGATGCCTTAATTAGAAATAGTAACTACATTACAAAATAATAAATTTACAACATATATCTCATATAAAGTCATAGATCTAAACATGCATGTTTTGTATACATCTCATGTATCAATCATTAAATCCTACATACATGCTTTCATATCTGATACATCACAAATAATGTCTAAAAAATAAATTTTAAATTGATCATATCAAAATAAAATCTATTCTAGATAAATCATAGAACTATTCTACAACTAGTCTGGACATGCATCATTTATATCTCATATAAAAATTTAAAATTTTACTTTATATTTATAGATCTGGTTATAATATTTATAACATCAAAAAATAAAAATAATAAGATCTAAAAAAATATTTTAATCATATCAAAAGAAAAAATTAGACTAGACTACATATAGAATAATTCTACACCTAGTCTAGATTTGTATCTCATAAAACATTGATATGAATCTAAAATATTTTAAATTTTTTAATTTTAGATGTAGTTATATCCGATGTGACATCTAAAACTTTTAATATTAAGTCATAATAAATAATAAAAATTAGATCTAAAATAGATCTGAAGAGCTGCAAATGCAGATTTGATACCAGTTGAAGAAAAAATCCTATTTTCTGCCACAGAATCGTTCAGATCTGATTGGATTTGAAGGATATTTTAAAAATTTTTATAAAAATTCTAATTAAATTTGAGACATCTCTGATATAATTCTATAGATTTGATATTAAAATTTAAAATTAAAATTAAATCAAATTTAATTTTAGTACCTGTTTGGATAATTTGATTACCTTGTCGATGATCCTGATGCTCCTGAGGTTCTTGATGGAGCCATGCACGTGCCTAGCCTCTACCAGAGTTCACTTAGACTAGATCTGAAGGTGCTCTCCTTCTAGATCTGATCACTAAATATTAGATCTAGATCTGATTCATAGAGCCTTCAAATTGATGTCAAAGAAAGAATGTCCGTCTCACGAACACCGTCGTCTCTTTGCTTGATCCTGGTGCCAATCATCTTAGATCTTCTTTGCTGGAATTTTTACCCAACACTTGGGCATGGAGAAGGAGGAGAGATCTGAATAAGGGGTGTGGATATGGTGGAAGAGGTAGGGCTTCATCATGATCTAATCACCATTGCCAACTCCTTTGATAAGGGATCTATTTATAGATCTAGCGCGGCCTTGGAGTCTTGTTTGATCAAGCAATCAAATTGCTTGATCAAATTAAATTACCATCTGATCTCCACATTGAATACATGATCCCTTTAGGTTTTTCTCACCCAAATATTCTCCAAAGGTGTCGCACAAAATGAGATAGAGAAAGAGGGATGGCATTGGGTTTATCTCCAAGAGTTTGTTCCATAATAGACTCTTCCACACCTCCTAAAATATGTGCACAACAAATATGGGACAGGCCCACCTTAATTTGTTCATGAAATTTCCTTGGGATGTGCACCATTCATAAGAGAATAAGGGGCACACAAATTCTCATTTAATTCTTGCAAAGACTTGGTCAAACAATGGGTCAATGTCCTGATAGAACCAAAAATGGCAAGTGGTGATAGGAATTGATAGGTATTGTCTAATTTTTATCTAATAAATTAAGATAATCCTTTTTAGACCTGAACAAGCTCTAATCAGACAAAAACAAACTCATACTAGGTTCTTTGATGAGCCCAAATAAATTTAGTTCAGCTGAGATGAATTAGAAAGACTATAGAAGGAAAAAATTAAGCTCAATCGTGTGCTAGCAAATTGGTCACATCCAGACTCAAATCTTTATTTGTGTAATCTAGTTAGGTTCAATTTCATATGGTAATGAGATATGTCATGATCTCCATCATCGACATCATCAAAATACCTTTCGATGGATCAAAATTTTTTTGATTCATACAATTAGAATGATCGATCATCAAAATCATTCTAATTGCTCCCAAAATCCACTAGTGATACCTAGCAACATATGGTGGCAAGTCATCAGAGCCAAAAATGAACTTCTCAGTGTAGCTACCTATGTGATTGGATTCTTTTATCTTGAGCTCCGACGGGATTAACGTTAAGGTGAACTCGTCAAACCCAACATCTGTCATATGAATTGATCATTCAATTCGAGTCTGATATGAAATCCTAATAGAAACTCTTTCTATCATCTTCATACTACCATGGCCATGGGCTTATGGACTCAATCTCATGATTATCATAGGGCTACTCTTCATCTATCAAGATAGATAGATATCCTATTGGTGCAATCTAATTTCTACAATGAACATGATATAGCCAATATATAACTCAGAATTTTGAATGACTAGAAGATCGAGCTGTGGTGTAGTCAAACTATAACACTCTCAAGGTGAACTGTCGATGCACCTCAGATCAAAGAATCAGACACACCACTACAGCATCGAGCCAGTCATCGATGAGAAGATGGACTCTCTTATGACTGCTCGAGGTGGTCATGCTCAGTGTCCTTATTCTCTAACGAGTACCTATACTATCGCTCCGATGTCTCCACACCATAGACTCAAGACTCATCTAACCTAAGTAAGTGATTGTACACCAACTTTTTGGATCAATCACCATCCTAGTGATGATCTTATGGTCAGGAGTAGTTTATGAGTTAATTATGAAAATTTATGTCTTAAATTTTTAACTCTTGAAAATATAAATTGTCATTACTATTAACCCAAAGGATGTATCTGAAAGAAATCGCCAGGGTTTAAGCATGCATTTTCGAATTTTTTTCAAATAAAATAGAAGCAAAAGTAAATATTAATCTAAAATATTAATACTATGTATGCATTGATCATATCAAATAAATGCTACTCAGGATCTAAACATGCTAATATGTGATAGAAAAATAAAATGCATTCAATTAGCAAATTAAATCTGTTGATCGATATGAGTTTAGAACTTGATATCTTTTCACTGGTAGATGATCTCCATGATTTGAATCCATCAAAAGAAGCTATAGTGTTATACTACAGCTACACACTCATCTGGCCTCTACAGATGATCCACATGGAGCTTCTAATCCTAACCAGCTCTACCAGAGTGCTAGCTCCTCGCCTGAACCTTCGATGACTGATCATGATCAATTTGATTGATCATGTACTTTTTGATTTTCTAAATACTCCAAAAAATTAGAACACAAATATTAGAGGATGATGAAGAGGTGTTTCAAATTTGGTGGTGATCCCATGCTCACAACACTCGATCGCTCCACCCAAACCCAGATTCCCAAAATTAGGGTTTCACCGGCCCAAAAATCCTGACATACTAAAAATCCTATCATACCCTCTCTGTATTGAGTTTTCCTATGAAACAAGTTTTTTTTGGAAAGATGACTTTTAGATCTATAAACTCTATTTAGATCGTATCTAAAAATTGGATATCCTTAGAGGTAAAAATCAGAAGAGAAGAGAGGCATGAGGGAAAAGTAATGTGCTATAGGACTCTACTCAGCTTCACTCCAAGATTTTTTTTTTGCCTAAAACTAATGTCCAATCACTCTAAACATTTTACCAAGTAATGCTAACCCCTTTTTCTACATGCACAAAAATTCTCATAATTTATTGATGTGAATACCATGGGAAAAGTGCATGGAAAAAGATAAGGGTCGAGTGGTTGGAAGGTTTTAACCACTCACTTGATTTCAAAAATCAAATGAGCCTCTTATCTTTATCCAACACCTCCTCCCATGTGTTTAACATGTAGAAGGACTCTCCTTCTATGTGTGCATATTTTTATTTCTCCAAAAAATGTTCGACAAACAAAAGGGAGGGTGTGGGAAGCAGATAAGGTTGGATTGATTCCAACCTCCAACAAACTGAGTTGAATTCAAAACTCAACTTACTTTGAACTAGTCTAACCCATGGACCAGATCAAAAGTAGATAAGGGAGGGGGCACAAAAACCTTCTATGTGAGAGAAAAGTTACTTACAAAAAATTTTGGCCAAGAAACAAGAGTGGAAAAGTCAAAAATGGTCGGCGCATGGGAGAGTTTGAATTCAAACTTCATTTGACTTGGTCCTAATTGGTTTCAACCAAACTAATTAATCTAGACCCATTTAGACTAAGTTAAACCCAACCAAATTAGGCTTAGTCTAATCTAATAAAATCTTAATTAAATTAAAAATTAATTAGGTCTAGATCCTGATCAAATCAGGATCAAAAACTTTCATAGCGATTAGGTCATCTCATGACCTGATCCAGTCAAATCCGATCGAATCAAATTTAATTGGACTTGATCAAATCCTCATCGCTTAATCAAATTAATCTAATCAACAATTAAATTGCTAATTAATTCTCTAAAAATATCTGAGTCCAAATTGGATGGATTACCGAGCAATAGAGTTCCATCAACATGAAACTCTTGAAGAGTCCCAATCTAGTGGGACTCTTGAACCCAGTGTCCCAAATGAATAGAACTACGATCTTAGTGTCCCATACCAGTGGGACTCTAGATCAAAGAGTCCTAGATGAGTAGAATTTAGAGTTTTAGTCTAGTGGGACTCTTAGTCATTGAGTTTCAATCCAGTGGGACTCTTGACCACAGTATCTTAGGTCATCAAGATTCATGATCAGCCATCAGATCAGGTAGAAACTCCTTATGTGTGTGACCCCATAGGTTTGAATTCTAAGCTGGTAGCATAGAAACTAATTTTCTGTACCAATCGATGTGACCATCTAATAATGGCAACCAACATCTGGATAGGTCGAGAAGTCTCAATGCAATAATGACGAACTTATGGTATATAGTTATCGTATAATTCATCCCCTTAATCACGATGCTCAAAAGAACGATCTAGGATTTATTTTATCAATCCTATAATTCATCCACATTATATTTCAAAATTTAGCATCCATCATATGGACTACCCCGGCCAAGGATTTGCTAAATTGAAATAGAGTGATGCACTTGCTCTAACACTTAGAGGGGTTAATCCCATCTTGACTCACACACTGATAAGCCAAGTACTTAACTACACCCAGTAGCCATCTATCATTGAATTAAAAATTTAGGTAGCCTGGTACCTTAGTACAATGAGTTGCTTCCAAGTTACCGTGGTGGTCTCAGGTCTAAGGGATACTTATATCCATATTCTTTGGGGCTAATCTTGACAGAAGAAAAGCTCCAAAGTTGGTCACGTTTAGTGCAGATGTACCCATACATCTCACTTGCAAGCCATGCCAGTGTCTCAATACTCCTTGGTTATGAGGACAACCAACCTATATGGCATACAATAATCTATACTCGATAAACATTGTCATCCTAAGTAACAACATATCTTTTGGTCGTGAACAATTTAAGGACTAAATGATAAATCCTCCTTTGCCAAATCTAGATAGTCCTAAAGACTTCATCACAACATAGAAGTTTATTAGAAGATAATAAAATTTATGATAAAAAATGTTAAAATAACTTTTATTATTTGATAATTCATATACAAGTATAACAAGTACCATAACTGTCAATAGGCTGATGATTGACTTTGGGACATATTTTCAACAATCTTCTACTTGGACTAAAGCCAATCGATGCAGTATCTAATACCTATCTTCGACTTGAAGTCATTGAACTCCTTCACTATAACAGCTTTAGTTAATGGATTGACCAGGTTCTTCTTTCCATCGATCTTCTGAAGGTCGACATCACCTCGATCCATAATTTCTCAGACAAGATGGAAGCGGCGTAGAATATGCTTCGTCCGCTAGTGTGCCTTAGGTTCCTTCATCTGAGCAATGACTCTAGAGCTATTGCAATAGAGCAGAACTGGACCATCAAGGAAGGATGCTACTCCAAGCTCGGTGATGAATTTTCTCAGCCACACCACTTCTTTGGCCGCATTTAATGCAGCGGCATACTTTGCCTCACAAGCTGAATCAACCATAGTGTACTGCTTGGAACTCTTCCAACAGACGGCCCCATCATTAAGGGTGAATGTATATCCCGACACACTCTTGCTATCATCATGATCAGATTGGAAATTAGAGTCTGTGAATTCCACCAGTTTCATGTCTGATTCACCATATACAAGCCATTGATCCTTAGTATTTTTTAAATACTTCAAAATAGTTTTAACAACCTTCTAGTGGTTCTCTCCTAGATCAGACTGGTATCTACTCACTATCCTTAGTGAGTATGCCACATCTGATCGTGTACATGTCATGACGTTCATGATAGAACCCACTGTCGAAGCATATGGTATTATACTCATACGCTCTCTTTTTAGAGGTGTTGTCGGACAATCTCTCTTTGAAAGAGAAATTTTATGGCCTATTAATAGATAGCCTTTCTTAGAATTCTCCATGCTGAACCATTTCAGCACAGCGTCAATGTATGTAGATTGGGACAATCCAAGCAATCTTTTAGATCTATCTCTATAGATCTTCATCCCTAGGATGTAGAAAGCTTCTCCTAGATCTTTCATGGAAAACTATGATGATAGCTAGATCTTTATTCCTTACAATGCAGAGATATCATTTTCGATTAAGAAAATGTCATCCACATACAATACTAGAAATACTATTGCTGATTCATTAGCCCACTTGTATATGCAGGGCTCCTCTTCGTTCTTAATGAAGCCATATGATTTGATTGTTCTATCAAATTGTATGTTCCAACTTCGAGATGCCTGCTTAAGTCCATAAATGGATCTTGAAGCTTACACATCTTAGACTCATCTATGGATGTGAATCTTTCAGGCTATATCATATACACCTCTTCATCCAGCTCTCCATTTAGGAAAGCCATTTTCACATTCTTCTGCTAGATTTCATAGTCTAGATAGGCAGCAATGGCAAGCATAATCCAAATGGATTTGAGCATTACCACAGGAGAGAACGTCTCGTCATAGTCAATACCATAACATTGATGATATTTCTTGACAATGAGATGGGCTTTATAGATTTTCATCTTTCCGTCTGCTCCTCTTTTTCTTTTGAAGACCCACTTTCTCAAGGAAAATCCTGATTTCCCGGATCAGGTTCGCTCAGATCTGATCGGATCAAGAGATATATTTTAAATTTTTTTTTCTTTGACCCTAATCAAATCTGGGATGTTTCAAATCTGATTCTTATTATTCTAATAATAAAAATAAAATTTAAATAAATTAAATTAAATTTAATTTACCTTGATGTCCGAAACATATTTTATTTACTATTATGCTCTCTTTCTAGAGGTGTTGTCGGACATCTCTCTTTGAAAGAAAATTTTATGTCCTATTAATAGATACCTTCTTTAGAATTCTCCATGCTGAACATTCAGCACAGGTCAATGTATGTAGATTGGACAATCAAGCAATCTTTTAGATATCTCTATAGATCTTCATCCCTAGATGTAGAAGCTTCTCCTAGATCTTTCTGAAAACTGATGATAGAACTATATTCTTATTCCTTAATGCAGAGAAAATCTTTTCGATAAGAAATGTCATCCACATACAATACTAGAAATTACTATTGCTGAACATTAGCCCACTTGTATATGCAGGCTCCTCTTCTCTTAAAAGCCAATATTTGATTTTCTTCAAATGTTATGTCTACTCTGAGATGCCTGCTTAAGTCCATAAATGGACTTGAAGCTTACAACCTTAACCATCTATGGATGTGAATCTTTCAGGCTTATCATATACACCTCTTTCATCCAGCTCTCCATTTAGGAAAGCTATTTCACATCTCTGCAGATTTTATAGTCCAGAAAGGAGACAATGAAGCATAATCCAAATTATTGAACATTACCACAGGAGAGAGTCTCTCATAGTCAATACCAAATGTTGAATATTTCTTGACATATGAGCTTTATAGTTCTTATTTCGTTCTGCTCCTCTTTTTCTTTTGAAACCCACTTAACACCCTATGGTTTTATCCCTTCGAATGGTCAACCAATGTTATACATCATTAGACCTCATAGATTCCTTTGAGATTCATGCCTCAAGCCACTTCTCAAAGTCGAATCTCTCATTGCATCCATATAGTTATTTTCCTATCATTTCAATCGACTTCGATAGATCCCCATCCCACATCAAGAAATCATAATAGTGTCTGGTTGATGTGTACTTTATCAGATCGCCTTAAGGAATCATCTAAATGGGTCGGTCTGATTAATCAGATCCAGCTTAGGTTAACAACTTGTGTGTATTCATTCCACCTATCGACTTCATCAAAATTAACATTAGAGGCATTATTCCTTCACCAATACTCCTTTTTAAAGACTGTACTTAAGCTAAAAAATATTTTCAGCAAGTAAAGTATACCTCTTTTTTCTTTTGGATAACTATAAAAACTATATTATTCAGACTAGGTCCAAGCTTGTCCATCATTAAACGTTGACATAAGCAGGACACCCCAAACCCTAAGGTGTGAAAGCATGGCTTCATGCCCGTCCATATCTCATATGATTATTTATTAACAAATTTACTCGAAACCCTATTTAAATTAACAAGCTAACTCATGTGCATATCCCATAGGGAGAATCGACAAACAAGCAAATCCATCATTTGGATCGAACATGATCCAATAGGTCCAATTTCTTCTTTTTAGACACACATTATATGGTGTATTTTGGAGGGATCCATTGGAGAGAATCCCGTTCTTCCCAAGATATATTCAAAACTCATTGAAAGACTCCCCTCAATCAGATCGAAGAGTTTTAATACCTCACGTTTGCTTTTTCTACCTCATTTCAAAATAGTTTGAATATTCAAGACTCTAACTCATTGCTTCATTAAATAGATGTACCTATACCTCGATAGATCATCTGTGAATGTATAAAGTAGAAATATCATCTCTGATCTAAGCCATGGGTCCACATACATCCAATACTAAACTCAGGAGTTCAGTGCTCGTTCATCTTTTTCAGTAAAAGATGACTGTCATCGACCAAGGACAGGGACTCAAGTGATGTGATCATAATCACTAACTCAAGAATTTCTTCTTACTAACTTTTAATTCTATCTTTGCGAATATGATTGGCTACATGCCAAAGTTATATTAACAATCACTAATTCTAGTGATTATTTGCCGAGTGTGAACCATGTTAACAGCAAGAAAGTAAATAAATATATTATTCATATTGCCAATCAAAATTAAACCCATTCAAAATACATTACAAATTTTCTTTATTATATTTCAATACCATCATGCAAAGCTACAGAAATGACATCAATAAGAAAGTTGGCGAATAATATATTCATTTAAGAATAACTTGATTGAATGATTACAAGTCAGATTTCTAAGCTAAAATTGAAATTGTCTTCTCTTTATCAACATTAGAACCTCTCATCTTGATCAAAATCTTCCTCTGACTTGGCAAGGCCTACATAGTGAAGAATCCTGATCCTAACTAGGTTCGTCAATTATC